>CAKLNU010000450.1:0-240784 GCA_922788865.1 Poeciliopsis turneri
CCATACGTTGCCGTCGCCGTAGCCACCATCACATGGCGCAGCATCTTCGCATAAAGTATTCTCGCCATTGTCAAAGACGCATTTTATTTGGTCGGTAGCATTTGAAGACATTAAATTTCTATTTTAACCTGCAATGCATCGCTTCTATCGAGTTTCCACAGCTTGAGAGGAGGGTTTGCAGTTTCAACTGCAAAGCCCGCTTGTTCGCTGGATACCTCTATATTGTTCCATCATTGCCTGTTGGTAATTGCCTCTTTCCCCTGGTTATTTTTCTCCAGCATGCAGCTGATCCTATCAGTAATACATCTCATTTCCCCTTCAACCTGCTGACGGCTCCTGGCACAGCAGTGCCTCTCACAATATGCCCCTTCCCCTGATTTCTCGGTGCAGGGGTGAAAGGGGCAAACCTCCATCTGTAAGGTAGAGGGATGAGAAGAAATGACAGAAAGATGAGGAACAGTGAGATGGAGACGGTGAGGTAGGGAGAGATGCACAATAGAAGATAGATGCTTTCTTCATCAACAGCCACCCTAAAACACACTTACACTCATGACACTCGTACACACACACACATACACTGTCCTTCTGCCTCTCTTGTCAAAGGGAAGAGTGCCGAGAAGGATTTGCCATTAGTAAATGATGGGTATTTGTCATACAGTGATGCTGTCACATCAGACAGCCGACGGTCGAAGATTTCCTTCAGGGGATGCCAGGAGGGATCTTCTGCATGTCTTCCTGACCCTATTAGGACATTGCAGAGGACCGACAGTCAGTCACACTCGAGGCGCCAACCCAGAGAAGCCTCTGGACCAGAGAAGCCTAATTCTCGAGCACAAACTTCCTGAGTCTGGAAAATCATACTCTGTATTGCAGAATTACAAATGATGTCGTAGCAGCACTGTATTCTTTCATCTATGTAGCATACAGCTAAACTATTTCCAGGTGTTCCAGTCACTTCATTGATCACATGTATATGAAATCAAGTCAGACTGATTCTTATGGGAAACAATTTTTTCTGTCTGCATGATTGAACAGTTCATAGAGAGCCGCGGCCAACCAGCTGCCTCCACACCTTTTAATCTGCCAGGCAGATGCAACACGAAGCATCAGACGGCTGTAGAAAACACACAAACCACTGGTTTCTGGTGAAGGTTTCTAGCAACTTGATCCATCAGGTTTGAATTTGGTGGTTGCCAGCAGAATGCACGCTAAGGCTATGTTTGAGGTTTCAGGAGGAGTATTAAAGTGCGTGATTGCTTTTTCAGGTGGGCGTTGCTTGATCCAGTGAAAGCGAGTCCTTGATGCTTCGGGACATCCTGCTCTGTGTGTGGATGGCGCCTGGTTCTGTATCCAAAATGACTTTGAGTCCATTAGAGATCACAAAACTGTGACCTCACCCAATCAGAGTGCACTTCTAGTATCTCATGGAGAGTCGAGAAGGCCTGCTCCTGATCGTGAGTCGCCTGTCAGGAGAGCAAACACAGACCCGCTCTCTTCTAGTCGCTGAATGGAAGGTTATTTCCTGCAAGCTTTAGCTGCCCTAGCACTTTCAGAAAGCTCAGAGCTAAACATTTGGGCTTGCCTGCTTTAGCTTTGCATAGTGCCACACAATATGATGCTTCAGTCCAACCCAGAAAAATCTCAACTTTAAATAACTTTTTTTATATATATATATTTTACTTGGCCAAAACTCTCCTCATTCACTGTAGCTTTAGATATTTCTATTTCATCTCTGGTTTTGGCAGTTGTTCTCAATGTTTGCAGCTGTTTTTCTTGTTTTTCTTCATTTGCACCATTCTAGAGAAAAGACCACATCACACGCCTCAAACCTTTCTTGCAGACAGTAAGACTTTAAACGTTATAATGCCAGCTACATGAAAGCTTTCGGTGGCCGATGCATTTGGGATGCATTGTCTGTGTGTGTTTAAACGTAAATACTTCAAACCCACTCAGTCAGGGTAAAGGAATCAGCTTGATGAATGCTTAAGCCCAAACTGATCACCACAGCAAATCTGAGTGCACAAGAGAATCAATAAGCTAAGTTACTGTAAGCAGTTGCTCCACTCCATTTGATTCTGGGTTGCAGTCAGGAGAGAGCAGGTTGCAAAAACTGTGAAATATGCTGTTTTCACATCATATTTGGTGGTGAAACCTTTGATTTAAAGATGAAATTCGCTTCAATTTAGTGATAGTAAAAACAAATGTCACCTCAAGGTGTTTGTAATTACTGGCCTAGCGAAACACACTAAAGTATTTTCTTCACAGTCTCTTTCTGTATCATTTTTAACCCGTCTCTCTGTATCTTGTGCTATCTGGCATTATTATTCCTAACCTGTGTAATTTACTGCCAGCAGTTGCTTTAGTCAATACAGAGCCTGAGTGATGGAGGGGAAGCAGCGGTTTGGTCAAAATGGTCGACTGCTGGAGCCACCCATACTAGATAAGTGATAAAACAACAGACGACACACATCTATTTGAAAAATGGCGCCGGAGAACATATAGCTCGGAGCCAGCAGGAAGCCATTATCCCACCATAATGACATGTGTCTCCCTGCAGCACACAAACCTACAACCAGGCTGAAACAACACTCAGATTCAATCAGAAAGGCTGGTAGGGCCAAAGAGAAGTAGACATGGGTAGACATTTGCAAGGCTAAATATTTCCTCCATCCCTAGCATGATGTGGACACTTACAGTATGTGGTGTTTCCCTACCTTCACCCATCCCCCAATACAGCCGCCCTGTCTCTATCACTCGGGTTTGACTACCATCTTCCTTCCTCCCACCAGGTCAGGCAGCATTACCGTCTCCTGCCTAATCAGACTCTGCTGTGCGCGACAGGAATCTCAGCACCCAAGGCGTCTCTGCTTCATGACAAGCTAACAGGCTGCAGAGAGGTCCAGCTGAACATGGGTACTTTGGGATAGAGCGGTCCACGTCTCCTCCACCTGAAATCTGAGGTCCTGGTAAGATTCCCGGGTTTGGACCTTCGACCTGCCAGCTTTTCTCCTTTTCTCTGTCAGTCCTTGCAGAAAACCACTCCCTTTGAGTTCTGGTGAGTTGGAGAGTTTGCAGGATTGACTTACCGGACCTGACCCAGACTGTCACTGAAACGTGGACAAGAATTCGTAACAACTGAGCCCTGAGTGGTTTCAACAAAATGAACGTCACACATGCATATGCAATGCGTTTCTTGGGTTTCCACAGTAATGGTGAGACTTCAGGTCAACTCACAGAAGGAATTATTGAAAATTTGGAAGTTGTTTTTTGTCGTTTGTATTTTTTTTAGAAAAAAAGTGGAAGGAAAAGCATTTATTAAAATTGGAAACCAAATTTGGAATAAAAACAATCAGAGATTTTAATGTTAAGCCATATTGCCTAACACTACCCTAGATAGAAAACTTTTCAAACTAATTTGAATAATAAACTGAACTTAATGCATTGCTAAATAGAATAACTGGAATTATGTATAAATGGACTGAATTGACTTTTGTTTATAAAATGCCAGCAAATTGCTGCTTTGTAAATAAATTCCACTGAATTGAGCTGTCAGACAGTAAATGAGACAACAGTTTTGTTTTATCCTACTTTCATACTACAGCAGCGATAACTGAAACTAATTGAGAATGATAAAACAGAAATAACTCGGGTAACTCAGGTGTAATCGCAGGTGTTTGAGTTGGTGAGGAAAAGCGGCGCTCTCATCTTTCAGAGCAGACATTAATAAGAGCCAACTCAAAAAACAATAAGTCGTGATGACAGGTAATTAATTTGGCTAGGAAACTGTGCCCAGTTATTTGTAAGCATAGTCACACTTAATCACCTTTACATGACAACATATAGCTCTTCTCGCTGTCATTCAGACGCCGTTAATTTTCTCTCACATAGAGTCATGCAACACATCATATGCAATAAATTGTTGCTTTTTTTCCCAAGGAAAGCAATTATTGTACAGCAACAATCAATACCACGTTGCTGTTTCATGCAGCAGCGCTTGAGGACTCAGTTGTTGTGGACAGAATGACATTATTGCTGCTGCCATGGCCTCAGCGGAGGAGACACCAAGCAAAACTGATTCCATCTACGCAGTGATATGAAGAAAACTCAAAATTCAATACGGAATATGACATTGTTTCGTCCAAAAGAAGAAACATTCATGGACTGTCTGAATGGCAGCTTACAGTTGATCCCAGACAGGCAGGCATTTTGTGTTTTTGTCATCCTGTGCATGACAGTTTTGACTTTAAAGTTAATTCCTCTTTAGAGAAACAATCGAGAGTCAGAGCACAGATTCGGTTATGACATCTGGAAATTAGTGAACCTTTGCTGATCCAAAACAACACAGCGACCCGTTTCTCATTTACCAAAACTATCTTAACGTTTCCTGAGTCTTTTGGGAAAAAAGTAGGGCTGACAAGATGAATCCAATTAATCAACTAATGTAGTAATTATTTAATTGTTAACCAGAGACTCAAAAAGGTAATTTGCTGAAAAACGTGATACTTAATAGTAATTAAGCCAAAACAGTACAAAAATATACATATATATGTACATTATGCTTTTAAGAAAGTAAATATGTTTTAACCAAAACTCCCCAGTGACAGTTTTAGCTTTACTCAATTCAAATTCACTAAAGAAATTATTTGTTATTGCATTGTAGGCATTACATGTTTACTTTTTATTTCAAAAAGAATTAAATTATTAGTTTGTTTGCATCCTTTAATGTATTTCAAATATTGTATAAAACAGGTTTAAATGGTCAAATGTGGCCAGTTTTGATCTGATTAATCAACAGAACAATTATTGATATTATCATTAGCTGCAGGCTAAGAAAAAAGCAGAACTTTTTGAATGGTTTGTGTTGCAGTGAATCTGCTACAAACCCGACATCATTTCAGAAAAGACCACCATCCAACACGGTGGTGGTGGAGTGATGGTCAGGGCTGGATCTGTCATTCTTCGTTAATAATCTTTCAAAGTGGGTTAATATGAACAATCATGTAAAAACTTCTCCAGACATAATAAAAAAGAAACTCCTCAGCAGTTATTGCCACTGCTTGTTGGGCCGGTGGGGAACATAACAAGTTATTGGGTTTAGGAGGGAATTAGTTTTTCACTTTTCCCCTGAATAAATGGCACTTTCTTCTGTTTTCTCTGGTGGCATTTTGTCTGATATTAAGAAGCGTTTTAAGTGTGACAAAAAAAAAATCTGCAAGGAGGAAACTTTAGAAACAGCAGGAATAATTGTTGCTTGGATGGAACCAGTTAAATTACTCAATTTTGGTGTCAGCACCGTGAGAATGTAATCCCAAACGAAGCCTAAGGAAAGCAAACATGCATTCATCTGGGATTGTATGGAATAAAGACACCTTCACATGCCTCCCTGACAGCTCCATAACTCATAATTGGCTTCTTTAACCAGGTGTTTTCCCTCCGTGGCTCATTCTGCCCAGCGGGAGGACCGTCCTCCTGGTGACACACACAACAAAGGCATTCTGGAACCCAACATATCCTTTTGTTGTGGCATCGGAGTCAGTGGCGCAGCAACAAACTGCAGGATGATTCTCATTTTTCTTGACAGGTTTACAATTATTTCAGAGGAAAAATTACAACACACTAAAATGTCCCTTTCTTAAAACTGTAGTTTTCCTCTGATGTTTTCTTCTGGAAAATAACCAGAATGACACGGTGTGCAAGAAGACAGTGCTGACCTCCCAGACACCCCAGAGCAGCCAATCAGATCACTTCTCTCTCACTCATAGATGCGCTATAATTGGCTGGAGGGTGGGAGATATCACTAGTGGGGATTCTGGTGGCGGGAAAGAGGGAGGGAGTGAGAACCTGGGAGGGGGAAACAAAGGAGCGTTGCTGCGCCTCCTCTCTGCACTTTAACCGACCCTTCGCTGCAGACAGGGAGGAAATTTCCAGAACAAAACTGTGCAGTCGTCCTGAAGGAAGCGGATCTCAGCTGACCAGCGTACCGACCCATCGCCAGAGGTCGCGAAAAAGTCTGACCTGAGCCGAAAACAGGAAGCGCTCCGTTCGACAAGCAGTCAGAAAGAACATCACGTGTGTAAATATGAAACGCAGCCATTAGCTGCACAAATGGAGCCACAAATTACCAGCAATGAAGAAATTACTCCAGCACTGCAACGAAGTAAAAGTAGAAAAACACACAAAAATGTGAAAGAAAACATTCCACATCAACATTTTTACTTCAGTAAAAGTATTTGCTTTTAAAAATACTACAAGAATTGAAAGTAAACGTACTTGTTGAAAGTATTACCTAATGCAATGGTGAGTTTTTTCTTTAATGCATCAAAGTTGTAGTGTTTGCAGATACTGCTTGTTTTTACTGAGTTTACACAGTTTACACCTGGACTTGTGATTCTGTGCATCAGAGAAATGATCATTCCTTTGACTTTCTTTAATTTACTAAACACCAAAACCGATGTGTGTTTTAACTGCAGTAAACACGTTAAAAAATGTTTTCTGTGAGAAAAATGGGCATCAGACACACTGAACATTTTCACTGACATTTTGAAAACTTGTTTTCAATTCTTGAACCATTTAACTTGAATAAATCATTATTTTCAAGCTAAAAAAAAAACAAAAAAAAAACAACCTAATGTGACATGAATGCATCGTGTAATCAAACACTTAATAGAAATGTTGTGGAGTAAAAGTCAAAAATACCGACAACAGAATCTACTTAAGTAAAGTACAGATACGTGGAAAATGTAACTAACTACATCGCTCCACTAAAAATAATGTCCGCTTTCTTCCTATTAAAAAGACAAACGTGCACATCCCCTTTTCCCAGAAGTCACTGCTCACAGCTGGCCTCGCGATCTGCAGCTCCAAGCAGACGCATTCCACATGAAGGGCCCCAGGGGGCCGGCGAACGCTGCAGCTGGGCACTGAGCTCGGCTCTGCATCCCTGCATACTTTTAAAGGGGACCTATTATGAAGCAATTTCATAATAGGTAGAAATCCAAATTTCTGTTTGGGTTTCTACTGCTTACAAAAAAAACAACCCAAGCTCTTAAAAGGACCGATCGGATCGTGTTGGTCGATACTGAACCTCAGATATCGGTACAGGAAGTGACAAAATCCAGGAACCACTTGCTGTTTTTTTACTGATTGTGCAGGAGGCTCTCTTAATGCCTTTCAAAGAAGTACAGTCGTACATTTTGTATCTGTTTACAGTCATTTTTATGTGCAAGTTAAACGTTGTGCTGGGGGATCCTGGCCAGCAGAGGTTTATTTGGATTTAAAGTGAAGAGACCCTAAATCTGCTCAAAATAGGCAGAAATGACCAGACTAAAGTCTAACAATGAAACAAAACAATCTACTGAACATCTCCTATCTTAACCTGTTCAAGGAAGCCAGATCTACTCCATGTTCTCCCCAAACCAGAATATTTCCTGCCTTCATTTCCGTATCAGAAGCTCTTCAGTTCATCAGCTCAGGTTGAGCTCAGACAGCGAAATCGAGGGCCGCAGCAACCTTGGATCAGGGTGAAAACAAGCAGCTTGACTGGTAATGAATTACCACTAGATATGCTATTACACCTTTATACAGCGGAGAGCTGCGTTCAGGTGTAACAGGACATGTTGGCAAACAGAGTACAGATCTAATAAGATCTGTGACTCTGCAGCCGTCTTGTTGCAGGCAAACAGCTACAGCAGCGGGTTTATGAAACCAACTTCATGATGCAATAAATAAATGCATGAGCCAAGTTTGGAGGCCCGCAGAAAGAACACCCTGGTGAGAATATGAGACGAGATCATCAAAACTTCATTTCAAAGGTCTGATGATTTCACGGATCAGATCCTCATAAACTATCAATCACAGGTGAGAAATACTTGACAGGTGGTTTTGTCGGGCCTCTGCCTTGACATTTCTATCATTCATTACAGAAATAAGGCAGATTTACACACAGAGCAGAGCCCCACATGAAGTTTAGCTGTAAAAAATGAAAACAGAGAATCTGTAATGACGTGTGGTCCTCCTGCTCTCCTCACTGGGCCTCAACAAAGCAAATCAGTTATCTGGGAAAGCTGAATTCACACACCTCACTGAGTTTAACGTTCACACATTTTTTTCTCATTTTTACTGAAAACTACATTTTATTGGGGTTGATGTCAAAGATCAGCACAAATGGGAGAAGAGCTGTGAAGTTGGGGGAAGAGAAAGATAGTTTTAACATTTTTTCAGGAATAGAAATCTAAAAATGTTTTATACATTCCCGTTCTGTTGCTCTCAGTCAATACTTAGCAGGATTTCTGGTGCAATCACAACTGAACGGCTCTTGACTCCATCAGTGTTGCATTTAGAGTCGAGCTGCATGTCAGAATAACATCAATCTGCAATATTATTATATTATATTTGTTATATTGTTTGCAATCACAGTTTTTCTGTCATCTCTCAATGATCTGATGACAGATTAATTTGAGCTCTGGGAGATTTTCAAACTTTGGTTTGTTGTTTATTAGCGTGTTTGGTGACTTCTAGAGGAAACTGACCTGCTACACTTTTCACATTATTTCTAAAACCCTAAGATTAAAATTTGTTAAGTTAAAAATGTGGAATGAAAACATCTGCACAGCACCGCGTAAATGTTTCCACATCTACTAATGTCTGTATCTGTATCTGTGCGTGTGTGTGTGTGCGTGTGTGTGTGTGTGGGGAATCCGAGGGTACACTTCCATACTCTGAAGTGTGTGTGTTTGTAAATACTAAAGGCCAGGCTCTGTTTCATAATTTCAGTAAATGCCACGCAGTATATCAGCCTAACTGCGTACGTCTGCGCCTGTTTCCATTTCTGTGATAGAGAATGCCCTTCTCCCATCAGCGAGCCCAAATAACACACGCTTGTCTGCACAAATGGGCCCACACACACACACACACACACACACACACACACACACACACACACACACACACACACACACACGGCATGTCTGATGAGCTGACACAGAAAACTTGATTTTTTTAAAGCAAAAGGAGGAGAAATTTCAGCAGTGGACACACTCCTCCAGCTTAAAGTGCATCACTTTCCTCCAGCAGATCTGTTTATTTCAGACCAGTGACACAAAAGCTGCAGCGGCGCGCAGGCAGGCTTATCTCTGTGCATCCCTTGAAACACGGCGCAGCCCCCAAAGAGCTCCCCAGTACTCCACATGCCACTTTCAATTAGTTCCACAAAGAGAGCCTTCTGCTAGCAAAAGGAAGATGGGAGCTCATTACTGAATTCCTCTCTGCTCTGGGCTTTGAAATATAGATCAGGAGGCTATGTTTGACTTCTCGGGTCTTGGATGTGCCAATCGGCGAGCAAGCCACACCAGTCTGGAGCAGATGAGCACCGTCTCATGGATTAACTGCTCCTCAGGTTTAACGGTCCCAGCAGCTTACCCTCAATC
Source organism: Poeciliopsis turneri (assembly GCA_922788865.1). Classification (NCBI taxonomy): domain Eukaryota; kingdom Metazoa; phylum Chordata; class Actinopteri; order Cyprinodontiformes; family Poeciliidae; genus Poeciliopsis; species Poeciliopsis turneri. The sequence continues at coordinate 9,426 of CAKLNU010000450.1, forward strand.
TCACCATCATCTTCCTCTGTTTTTGTCTCCATTTCTCTCACTCTATTTTTAAATAGCCAAGCCCAAAGCCATTAAACACAAGAATGGGAAAATAGTGATTCTAATAATCTGATGAGAGCATAAGAGAGAGATGTGGAGCAGGTATCATGTCACACAGAGGAGCATTAAAGGGGGGGCTGGCGGGGGCAGGAGCAACAGCAGATAAGGCAATGCAAATTCATTCAGGTACTCTAATGACAATAAAGCTTAGCAAAGCAGCAAAGGAGGAGGATTTTTATGGAAATGAACAGCTGTACAGTAGTTCATTAAGGTTAGTTTAGCACATTCAAATTCACTGATTAAAATATGCTTGAAATATTCACCAAAATGTGACAAAAGCGAGAGGAATCAGCAGCTTGTCTCAGAACAGCAGGTCAGTTTAAACAGGAAGAGTCCAGAGGTTTGGAAAAAGTATTGGCACCCCGTCAATACAACCATAAACTGGTTTTATAGCAGATATTCACTGATCTGGTGCTGATTTCATGTTTACTTTGACTGCTTCTTATTATTTATTTATTCTAAGGACTTTAACATAAATAAAATCATGAATGAAAAGGAGCAGAAATAAACATAAACTTATAATATCTGACCCCTTTTACATATAAAAACTCAGCAGTCCATTAGAGACATATTTCAAACACACACCAGATGTCACAGCGTTTCATCATCATGATTTTCAAATTTCTTTTAAATTCAAGAGATTTAGTTTGTCAAGATTGTTCCAGAAACTGACACCTTTAATTGAAACCCATCTTTCCATTGTTGCTGTTCTCAATCTAATTTTTTAGACATTTTGGCTTATTAGCTTCTCTGAATGTTTTCTTCTTTCATTGGCCTTTTTGAGTCAGTTTAGTTCAGTTAGCCATTAAATGATTACTAAATTCATTGACACATGATAAATTCTGTTGGAAAACAAATTGTTCTATTAGTTATTGCAATAAACAATAATGTTGTTGTTTTGAGAGCATTTTCAAATGATATAATGCAAAAACACTCAAAGACCAATAATCTTTAAAACAAACATTTAACACTGGGAGTGGAAGACATTTTAAATATCCAAAATAAACAAAAGAATAAAACCAACAAATAATATAAATTATGAAATCTATGTAAGAAAAAATCTCCTTCAAAAAAAGAACTAACTGAGCCCAAAACACCAGACTGAAAACTTTTATCATCTAGCTTGGGGAAAAACAAAAGAAATCCTGCAAATGCAAATTATAATTTTAATTTATCATGCGATTAATTGATTTATTGTTTATTATAATAGTCTTATCGACAGTTATTTCAATAATCCGATTAATTGTTTCAGCCCTAATATAGATGGACAGATTTACAAGATAAACTTTTATTTTTACTTGCCTTCTTATGTATTTACATTCAAAATGAACCTAAACAGAACAGTATCTTCTCTGCAGACGTTAAGTTTATACCTTCATTTAGCAGCATCCATTAGCGGCGTCCTCAGCGGAACGCCACCAGCTACGTAACAAACAGGCAGTTAATTAGGAGCTGCTGGATGAAGCTAGAGAGACTGACCATTAGAGATCAGCCACACGCTACACTTTCATTCAGCAATGGAAAAAAATCCAGTCTGGTTAGTCAATATCTCCCCTGCCAGTCAGTCGCTGTCTGGAGGTACAGACTGGGGTTCAAGTGTCAGCGAGGCCACTGATGGAAAGAGATGGCCGGCGCGGTGGGGGATGGCTGCATGTAGATTACCGAGAAGAGAGGTTATAAGGTTTTGATAGCGCCTGATTCGCTTTCTATGCAAATCACAACAATCGCAGGAAATGCCTGGGCCTTGGCTGCGGTTAATTGCCACAGCAATAACAAAAGAGGGCTTCCTTTGAGTGGAGAGGCAAATTAAACATTAGTTTAGAGTTTTCTTGGAGACCAAGGCATGCTGTAATTACCTAGAAACCAACACATCAGCACTTTGCACGCCACACGTCCCACTCCTGCAGCAAGACAAATGCAGCTCATATTCTGGGAGAGAGGTGTTTTGGGAAAGAGGGGAGGAGGGGAATAATCAGAAAGGAGGCGGAGGTGGAGAAGGGGACAGAGAGGGATAAGAGCAGGAAAAAAAGGGACAGAGATGGAGAGATGCAGGAGGATAATGAGGAGAGAATGATGGTGCAAATCACCTCTGTGCAGCAAATCAGGCATCACAATGGTCACCCGTTATTAGCATACTGACCCCACCTTGCTCTGGCCTTTCTCCTCCCACATGGGTGAAAAAGACACAAACCAGCCTGACTTCCTGTGGAGCATTTCCCTAAATGTCACATTCGCCCTTAAATAAGAAACAGGAGCAAAAACAATAATTTCTTTCCAGTTCAAAATACTCAGTTTGATATATTTGTCAAAGAAAAACGAATTTCTAGTAAATAATATAATTATTGTAACAAAATATTAGATTAAAAATGTTTGTCTGCAAAATGACTTCACTCAGAAATGAACTCAGAAAGTGACTGAATCAGACGCAAAACTGGACGAGTGACTGAAGAGTTTCAGATGGTAAACATTGTTTTGTTTTCTTTATTTTATATTGTACTTTGTTTTAACTTTGCGTAATGGAAAACATAATTGTGAAAAACAGTAAACGATGAGCTCCATTTGGTTTTTATTACATACTTTTATGTTAATAAATATGGTAAAAAAAAGTGACGTTTAGAAAATGAAACAGATTTCATTGGGCTTTACAAATGGAGCATCTTGACATCGAGCTGAACACCGACGGGTTTGATCTGAACCTCTTCATTAATGTGGGTCGGAGCGTGAGAGCGTGGTCCAGAAAAACAATTAAAAAGAGCTGGAATGTGCATCCATGGAAACTCTGGAAGACGTCCTTGGATCTTCGACCCCCTGGGGGGGAGCGAGTCCCTGGCCCAGTCGACACGGCAGCATTGGGCCTTGAGCATAGCGGTGTGTCCTGGATGGCTGGTTCTGGTCCGTTCTATTGGTTTGATCTACGTCTATGGGCGGCAGCACGGCACCCAGCCTCTAACCTAAATGTTCATTTGAAAGGACCGTCTCTCCCTGCAGCTACGCCCTGCCCTGTATTCCAGTCTGAGTCCATCCATCTTTTTTCCTCCCAGTCCACTCGCTCTCTGTTTGTCATCCTGTCTTTATTTCTTGTTTTTTTCCGGACTGCAGATCTCGACCGCTGTAACCTCAAGAATCCCGTAGACGCATGCGGTCGTACGAACTGCCGATCAAGCCCTGGAAATGTAATCAACCGGCACAGCTGGGTGTTTGTTTGTGTATGTATACACAGATGTCCATATAGCGGCGGCCATGTAAACAATCAAAGGGAGTTCCATTCAGTGGCGATAAGAGCCAGCTCTGGTTGCTGTGAGCTCTTGTTGGGATTTATGCTCTGAAAGCAAAGCTTTTGTGTTGTATTAGTCACACAAGGCTGACCCCTGTCTCACACCAGGACATGCACACATATGCACATACACAAATCCCCTCACATCAGCAGGCCAGACTCATAAAACATTCACTCACTAATCGGCATGAAGTAATTTGGCCTGCTTCTAAACTTTTCTTTACCCCTATTAGCCCTCCATGTTCATTTAATGGAGCCTATTTCCAGACATTTAATATCTCTCTTCCATACAAAGGTAAGCTACACGAGGGAAAACACAGCCGACCCCCGGCGTTCACAGCCGACCCCCGGCGTTCACAGCCGACCCCCGGCGTTCACAGCCGACCCCCGGCGTTCACAGCCGACCCCCGGCGTTCACAGCCGACCCCCGGCGTTCACAGCCGACCTCAACCACCTGTGAACAGAAAAGTAGAAGTAATCTTAGCAGTACACGGTAGTAGCAGTAATATTTCTGCTCACATGGAAACAGCCAACTAGTGCCAAGAAAAGTAAAGTTACGCTCCTGATGCTCAGTTACAACGTTTTGCTGAAATCAGAGTTTTTAAAATCATGCCACTAATTCAATACAACCACAGTAAGTAGACATGAACCAAGCTGCATTGTTTTAGCCAATAGGAAAATTCACCTGCAGAAGCCAATAGTTAAACCAAAGAGGGCAGCACTGAGACAGTTTTAAGCTAATTATTTCATCATTTGAAAACATTAACACAAAGCTTTCACAATTTGCACAAAAACATAAAGCTAAAACTCTTAAGGACCAATTTAGACAAAAAAGTAATTTGAGGTTTAGTTACTCTTTAACAACTACGATGCTTGGAAGTGTCAGTATTATGGTTGTTTTTCAGCACACAGTTTGGACAGACTTCCTATATTTAGGTTGCGTAAATCAAGAAATTGAAATCTTTGTGACAAGAATCTGAAAAAGTAGATTATACACAATTACCTCAAACACAGCCAAAGAAACTCAGTTAGTTTCAGAGAAAAGAAAAACAGTTGATTTAAATGTTGATTTTTTTCCCCGCTGTATGGGGAATTTGCTGCAGAGATTATTACTTTTAAGGAAACTCGATCTACATGTATGAAATCTTTTTTAAACAATATAGGAAAGGACAGCAGCTAATTTCAAAATCTGTGCATCATGCCAAGAATTAGAGACGTTATGACACAAGGGCAAACTGAACTGCAAGAGGGGCAGAGCAATGCTTCTGAGACCAGCATCAGGGATGGATTGAATTACATCACACAGCTGCAGTTATGTAAAGTATTAGATCACAGAAAAAGCCAAAGTCCTTTTTAGTTTAACCCAATGCTTCTGATTGTGCTCACCTCTGCTCAGCCAACTTTGCAGAGCTGCAGAATATGTTTTAACTTTTGCATCAGTCTCGATTTTCTCTAAATATTTGCTCTGAGAGGCACAAACACAGGGACCCACTGTTGAGCCGGCGCTGGAGGGGGTTTAAGATCCCCGCATCCTCATCTCGAGGAATAAAGAATATCCCAAAGAGGCAGAGGTACGCGGGGAGGGGGCATCAAAGCTTGTGTGATCCAGAGGTTGTTATTCCAACCCACTGCAGGGCCTCCTGGTCCGTCTCAGGCAGCAGGGAGGAGGAGGAACACTGACCACGTCCCATCTCTCTACGCAGCCATGATTTAACCCAGCCTCCACCGCCGCCTGCATCTGAAACTCTTTCACATTCATTAGCTTTCCACTTTGCATTCTAATAATTTCCATCTGACCGCGCTTGCATGTTTTTGCATGAATAGTCATGAGCTGCACATGCCCTCACTAAAGGACTAATTTAGATCTCTACTGGTTGCTTTTCTTCCCAATAACTGCAGGAAGAACTTTGCAATTCCTGCCTTCTTGTTGAACTTGTTCTAAGCTCCAACTTAAAAACATTTTTCTCATGATCCTTCCCTCAATCTCTCGTCTCCTATGTAGTTTAGCACAAAAAACAAGGAGGCAGCCTCTACTGGACCTTGTTTTCTTCCCTCAGTGGAAAGGCATCTCAACAGGCCGGCTATTGACCACGTCCACCAGGAGAGGGAGCGGGTCAATGTGACTAAAAGCAGGGGACCATTTTGGACCACTTAACTATAATCAGTAAATGCACCGCGGTTGCAATTAGCGCAGGGCCACCCTGAGAGTGTTCGTTTTGCTCACAGCTCTGCCTGCGTTTCATTCTGCTGCACAAAAGCCTTGTAATGCAAATAGTTCCCTTCACATGCAGCTTAACAACTGGGGACAGGAGACATGCACAACTTGTTTCAACAAACTGTTTCAACAAACTGTTTCTCCCCGATATTTAAACGTTCGACTCATAAGTAATGTCATAGTTTTTCAGGAATAAACCTTTAATTCTGGATCATCAGTAGCAGCAGCTAGCGATAAAAAGATGCTTTTCCAGTTGGCTTTATGTGAAATGCCTCATAAAGGTGCCCAACTTTCCTGCATTTTGTCACATTACAAACGTTAATGTACTTTAAATGGGTTTTACGTGATGGAAAGACACGACACAGTGGATCATTGTGAAGTGGAAGTGGTTTTACACATGAATAAAAGTCTGAAATATGGCGTGTCCTTGTGGTGAGGCCTCATGTACTGTTGCTGCGGTGTTGCAGCAGCAACTAAAACGTTAGTTGTGCTAACCTTGAAGCACCAATCTTAAACAGCATGACATTTAGCAGAAGCTAATGCTAAAGCATTAATTTCCACCATGTGTGAATGACACATAATGAGTTAAAACATAGGATGAAACATGTCTTCAGGAAGTGATTGTCTGGATCAGACGTTTCTCTCATGGCTTCGGTTTTATAGATGCTAAGCTTTGCTAACTCTGTTGCTAATTTTGCCCACCTGCCCACAGCAGTGCTCTAGTCAGAAAACACACAGAGCATCAGCAGATTTTAAAATTGTAATTCAATGCATTCTGGGTATAAATACATGTCTTTGTTTAATTAACACCCTGTAAGTGAATACTCCTTTTTTTGTTGCATACTTCCCATTTGCTTGATAAAGTTTCTCAAAAAAACAAGCGAACATGAGGAGATGAAACAGAAATGCTGCTTAAAAAGAGCATGAATATAAACTTTCAACTCGTTGATGAACTCTTAACAGTCAACAACCAAAACTTCAACGCAGATTCAACTGAAAGTTCACAAAACAGCCAAGTAAGTTTTCGCTTTAAAATGTAACTGGACTAATTAGTTTAGGTGAGGCTAAATGTTAAAGCAGTAAAAGAAAAATTGGCTCTAATTCAAACAACTGCTTTCAGAAATCAAACTAAAAGCTGCAGGTTTTGGGGGAAAATAGCAGCATGAGGGAAAAAAAGATCTAAACATGAACACATGCAACACTTTCGTATTGGTCTATCAGATACAAGCCCAACCAAATTTATTGCAATTGGTGACTCTGAGGTGTTTTGCCCGACACTGTAATTTGAATTCAAAGCCATCATTGCTTTTCAAAAGCAAGAACGTTAAACGATTCAGAAAGAAATGATAACAAGCAAATTTCAGGCTCAAAATAAACATCAGCTGGAAGAGAAATGCAGCAGGTCGCTGGTGTCCTCTCGCATCTACTGATACACTCCTCAAACCATTTACGATTCACCTCACTTAGCCACGTACTCTCCAGCATTTCCCCTGCTCCTGTGAAGAAAAGGCGAACACAACAGACAGAGGGACACACAAACAAACAGGCGGCCTTTTTAAGTGATGCTGGCATTTCTGCCGAACAGGTGCTGCAGCAGCTATGATTGATTTAAGCAGCAGTGTGTGTTTGCAATTCAAAGAGAGGAGACGAGCACAAAGAGGCGCACACACAAGCTCAAGGAGTCAGTTGAACTCTCTCCTCCCGCAGCAAAGGTTGTTTCTGACTTATTTAAGAGCAACAGAGCTAACTCAGTCAGCAGCACGTGTGTTTGCTGCGCTTGTGGCTGCAGATATCTCCGAGTCGCACACACCTGTTTGCAAACACAAAGAAGGGAACAGTAGAGTTTGACCCCATTTTCCCCTCTAGCCACCTGCTTATCCTCTAAATGCAGGGAAGACAGACACACATTTGCCATTAAGCATGAAACCATTTTTGATGTGTTTATGTTTTCAACAAAAAGAGCTTAAAATATGTCTCTTTTTATCTTTGAAATTAAATGCATCTCGCAGCCCGAGGGCCTGCTGAGTGTTCTCAAACACTCTCATACATAGCATCGCCTCAAACATGCAGGGATATGAAGCCGTGGCGTATATACTGATGCTCTTTATGCTCACAGCCAGCTGTGACGGATGACGCTTTGAGATAGACTTTGGTTTGTAGATGTGATGATTGAAATGCATGATTGAAATGCCAGTCAGAGCTGCCTGTGAGACGGAGGGAAGGGGAGAGGGACACCTCAGATTGGTGGCGCATAAAGACAAACGGAGGGTTGTTAAAAAAATATGAGAAAAGGGGGACAAAGGTTAGAGGTCACTAATGTAAGATCCCTGCTGTTGTCTCAGCTGTTCTTTTCTGCGAGCGGAGCAGAAAAATGAGACATTCTCCTCAAACTTAAAGCTCTCTTTCCTTTAATACGCTCTGATTTTAGGGGGAAAGTCACACCTGAAAACCTCATCTTTGATTGTCATGTGGAGCAGTCGCCATGGTGATGAGTGATGAGAGTAACGGTTTGGGACTCTCCATGTAGGAGTGGAGACAACAACGTATTCCGATGTTGGCTTTTATCACAGTATTTTGTGCTACAGTTCCGATAACAATAAAAGTGACGAAAACAATTTATGATTTTATTGTATGGCACATAAATTATAGCATCACAAAAACACATATTGCTGCTTTTATTCCCTCTGAACTTTTTCAGATTTTTCCGAAATACAAAATCAAAATTCATTGGCAGCTTTTAGAGATTTTATCAGACAGACTCAATGTTAGAAGAAAATAATGGAGCGTTTTTATATTTTCACAAATAAAGAAATGAAAATGTGATTCAGTTATTTTCAGCCACTTTAACATCAATAAAAAAGTATTGATGCAACAGAATTTGATATTGATTGATTGATAGATGATTAGATGGGTGATCAGTTAAATAAATTGATATTTTTCCATGTTTTTCCAGATTCAAGACTTTTCCATTCTACATATTTAACTCCTTTAATCCCATCATGGAAAGTCGGTCGACGCTCCGCCTGAAGTCTGGGATCCTAACTTTCTGTTCGCCGCGGCACACAGTACCCAGCTGCTAGCAGGCTGCACATGAAAGACAACTTAGGTTTCTTTGTGTAACCAGGAGCTCCAGTTGGACCACAGCTCCCAGTGGAACAAAGACACAGAGGGCCGTTGGGGGGGAAAGGTGAAAGAGAGAGGTGGTGGGGGTTGGGGGGACGTGGTGTTCGGACCCACCTGGGCAAACAATGGCAGAGAGATGAGAGCGTGGCTCAAGGGCCCTCCCTGTCCCCAAAGTGCACAGCTGTCGGTGGGGGCCGGAGCGCAGATCAAAACAGCCCCCGCCTGGTTCAGGTGTTGGACCTGCTCGGACCGTTTTTGGAACAAGAGCCTTGGTCTCCATGACGACCGCGGCTCAGAGAGGTTTCTTTTTTAAGCGCTTGAGAAGTGATGCGTGTTAATGTGTCGCATTAATAAAAACAAAACAGACAGAAACTTGTTTTGCTCTAATAAAAGAGGCAAGGACATTTTATGTAAATGCAAAGAGGCAGCAGCTCCTTTGTCTGCTTTTCTTCACTTGTTTCAAAAAATGTATTCATTTTCTGTTGTTTTTACAGGTTTAATGAGATTTAATTTGTTGGATTTTTAAGCTGCAGCCTTGAATTGTTGCTAAAATCCAACCAACTTAGAATAAATTCTACCATTTTTAACAAATATGATGCTAGAATCTAGTTGATGGCAACTTAAAAGTGTGTAATTTCTCCTTAAAAACCATAAAAACAATCCATCTCCTCAGATGTTGCTGCAAACTGACAGTCAGCTGGCTTAAAAAAACAGCTTCTTTAGTTTTTCCTTATTACAGGAAAGAGAAATTCATTCCTCTGGGGAGTTTGCAAGCAATGAACAGAAAGTCCTTAAGCTTAATTAGCTAATTAACAAATCAAGGATAAGATACAAAGATATGCATCAGATGAGCCCCAACATCTGAGCTTATGGGAAAAGAAACCAGAACACCATCATAAGCCGAACTGGCAAAAGACTGAGGAAACCTGGAGTGCTGGTAAACCAGGAGGGTGATTACAGCCATGATCTCCAGGTGGGACGGGTTACAGATAGCCGACCCATTGACTTCCACTTCCAATCAATTCTCATCTCCCTTCAGGGCTCGGTCTGGGATTTCTCCCTTTGAGCTTGATTCTCTGGCAGACTTTCAACCAATCAGCAAACAGAAGGAAGAGTTGTGATTTTCTTTGGTCTTTTTAATTTCAGTCTGTGATGGCCATACTTCCAAACATGTAACAATTAATGCCGAAACAAGAGAAAGGTAGTCATTTAAAACTTCAACAGAGTCCATGCCCCCACCGTTTCTCAACAGCTGAGGATCCAGACCTTCAGAACGAAGCAAAACATGGAACAAGGGGAAAGGTTTTACCAGTGAGATAAAAAACAGGTAAAAAAAATAGTTTGTTACAAATTATCACATTAAATTTATCCAAATAAATATATCAAATTTATTATGTTGTCATGTTGAACACATTTTTTAAAAGTAAGCTTGACAAATTTAAATTTTTTAAATGTAGCACATGAAGTCTTTTCTTCTCTTACAGAGTGAATTACAACTGAAATAGTCTAATGAGAAATACAGAAATACTAGAAAACCATGGAAGCCCAGGAGAAAAATGACTCACAATAACAAACCTAAATGTGAACAAAAGAAGAAATAAACAGAAACAGGAATAGGAAGAAAACAGGAAGTACATAAAACACAAATGGAAACAGACTATGAAACACTTGAAATACTTAAAGGACAGAAGACGAGCGAGTTTGAAGAATCTCCAGACTACATGCTGACTGCCAGATGCCACTGCTGTAATTTGTGTCCAGTTAACTGTGGGCTGTTTTTACGTATTCCTACCAAACTCCAAGCATTTGTTTTGCAGCCTCAGCTCAGAAAGGGGCCCTGCTGGCATTTACCTCCATGTTCTAACACTATAATCATCTTTTTCCCCTCAAACCTCTGTAATATGTTGCATAGCATTTGATCCCGCAACAGCATCACGCTGCTTAAGAAACACGGAGAAGCGAGGACACATCCTTTTAGCCAATCAGCCTGTCACAATCTCACTTATACCAATCAATTTACGCCTGTTTTCTTCCCTTGCCTTCATTTTCATTCCTTGTTTCAGTTTCAGTCTCTGTTTCTGCGACTCTGTTGCTCTTCTGGTGCCTTGCATCTTTTGCGCTCACCAACCAGCTGAAGTCTGCAGACAATCTGACGCGCCTTGCTCATAAAACACACGGATTAGGCTTTAAAGCTCACTGGCTAACCACGCAAAGAAACTTTATTATTTTCCAGTGTTAACTTTTGATGAAATGTGGCCATGTAGTAACTTGAAAAATAATAGTAGTTCAAACATTTTAACTGCCAGTCTGTCTGAAGAGAAGGTCCAGCCAAGAGGAGGCTCTTCCCACATTCCTAATGCTAATCCGTTTAATATTTAACCAGGATCCAATACAGGAGTAATTATTTTTCCAAACAAATTACGCCCAAGGCTGAAACCACAAGCAATCTGATACGCCACAGCGATACATTCTCGTTCTGCCACAAGGTGCTATTAGTCATTTTAAATTATTTATCAAGCTTGGGTGAAATAGGATTTTCTTCAGACCTATTTCATGTCAAGCACTCAACTTCAAAAGAATACAAACAAGCCATCACGTTGCAAAAAGAAAAAAAAGCAATTTTTATGAAAAGCTCCTCTGGCTCGTTTTCAGAATCCCCTGGAGATGTCCATATGCACGTCGATAAAGGAGCGACGATGCAGACGTAAATTATGTGCTTTTTTTCCAGACTTCAGAGCAAACAGTTCGCCAGCACTCAGGAAACTGGCGACGTCATTCCTGACAAAAAGCAAACTTTGATTAATTTTTCCATTTAAATGACTCACAGCCCCAAAAATAAATCCATAATATTGCCAGTTGGAAATATTGACCCTGGACAGGTCAGCAGTTCATCACTCACATTAACTCTTATGTTTTTGGACTGAGGGAGGAAGAAAGAGTACCCTGAGAGAAACCAGGGAACTGCCGAGATATGTGAGGTTTAGTGACGGCCGAGACCAGAGAAACACCTGGAGTGACTTTGAACTTTTATTTTTTCAAACACAGACATAAATGTATCGAATTATAAATTTACATGAAAACGCTGCACAACACAAATAGCTTCACCAGCTTGGCCAAACATATAAAACCTTAATCAGCGAAACTAGGAGTATGACAGCCAATCTGAACAGGTAATAAAGAAACTGAAAGCGGCAAAAATAGCAAGTTAACTAATTCAGTGGAACATTTAGAAATGAACTGCAACAACCTTTCAAATGGTTCAGAAAGTGCAATAATAAATATGATGTAAATGATGAGGCACAACGTTGCACATTGTCACTGATACCCAATCTAGAATTTTTTTCAATGTTGGGACAGAAACAGATATTGGCATCGTATCGGTGCATCTCTATTGGAAACTCCTTGCAGAAAGACCTCAGACCTCTGCTGCTTTTATTCAATAAAAGTAAACTGATATTGTTGCTTTATGACTAAATGAGAGGTGCTAGCAACAGCTTATTCAACTCATCCATCTGAAAAACAGAAACATTTTTATAGAGCAACGACTGTCATCATATATAGGAGCTATACGCTGCCAGCCACATTTATTGGCCCCTGCATAAAAATCCTTGCAATAAATTCTTCTCTCTTTGTCTTACGAGTAGCATAATCTCCAAAAACAAAAACATTTATAACTTTTTTTATTGTAAAAATTTGATGAATACATTCCTTTCCTAATTTTTAAAGGAACAATCCCTGTTAGAAGACAGTTGATCTGTAACACTACAGGACTTTAAAATGTTAAAAACAACTGGAACCGTGACGACTGGCTGGACGAGGAACCAAATGCCATCGCCATGACAACCATTTGTTTGGGAGGGATGCTAGGAAAAACTGCGCCTTGGTCAGATGAGATGAAGGTTGAGTCTGAACAGCCAAAGTTTTGGGGTGTGAAGTGAAGGATGAATTTGCAGAGCAGCAGAGAGACCCGCCGGCTCGTCTGCCACAGAATTAGCCAAACCATTTACCAGACATATTTGCACATTAGCAAATTCCTGCAACTGTGAAAACAAACTGTTTTGTTCTGCTGAAGACTTCATGGGAGCTTGCATGGGTCTGTGCACACCAGGCATCCTCTGTCACAGTGGCACAAGGTCCAAACACACACACAAATACACAGAGTCATGGTTTTGCAAATTGCAGCTCCCTGCCGGGCCTCAGCAGATCACACGCTCTCAGTTTCTCCCACTGCCCTCTGACTGTTGTCAACAGTCTCAGCTTGTGACTGTCCACATAACGCCGCTCTCCCTGTAATTAAACTGCTTTAAATTTAATTTCCTGACCTGCAATAAATTAAGAAACTCAAGGTCCCAAAATGAATCTTTTTGTGCCGGGTCTTTATAGGCCTGGCGGCATATTTTCCATCTTGGTGTTAGCTTTTAAATATTCATGTGAGCTGGATGGAGGAGGTGATGAGGGGGTTGCAGGGAAGGTGAGGCGGCGCGCATTTCGGTGGGGGCTGCCCCCTCTCTGGAGCTCCCTGTGGAGGGACGGCGGGGCATGCAGGAATGATGGAGGTAGGCGATCAGCAGGCAGCCTCATGATTTATTTAGACCCAGGGGCACCTGTGCCATTCAGCCATCACCCTGCCAACCAGTTGATGCTTGAATCCTACAAAAATAAGCTTAACATGTTGTTCAATGGAAAAAATGTATATACAGTCCAATATAAAACTATTCACACCATATTAACTTTTTTTTCATCACATTCCAAACATAAACTCAAAGATTAATGGTGATCTATTATGCATCCTTGAACAGGTTAGGAGAGATCTAAGAGTAACACAAAACATGTTTATTACATTTTTTTTAAACAAAATCAGAGATAATTCAGAGATAAAGAGGTTTCAGTCTGTTCACTTATACCTATTTTGAGCTGTTTTAAGGTGTCTTGTCATTTTAAATCCAAATAAGTTGCTGCTTATGTGGACGTTAACATTCACACAAAATTGACTGTAAAGACTATACAACCGTACATTTTTGAAAAGCAGAAGTGGAGCCTCCTGCACAACCATCAAAAATGCAGCTATTGGTTTTATATGGTAAGTGAACAAAACTCTTTTTTTTTTTTTCCCAGCAGCCATTGTACAGCGCATACAGGTAAAGCCAGCTGACCAAATGTGCTGGAGCTCAGCTTGGGTTGCTAGGCAACGACGCAGTGCCCACTGAATAGGACTTAACAATCGGAAGGTTTTTTAAACGACTCATTTTTCAGACACTAAAAAACATTAACTTTTGTTTGGGATGTTTTTAGAAGCAGTAGAAACAAAACGTGCAAACTGTTAATTTTGTGTAATAGTTTAAAGTTTGTTAATAATTAATGTAGGTGAGGTTTTCAGGCGGGACAGGAAGTCTGGTCAGACTTGATTAGTTTGGAGTTGATTTGTAGGTTTTTTTGTGTGAAAAATGTTGAAACTCAAGAATAAATTTCCTTCACTTCTTTGCTACAGTTCAAGAGTTTTGAATACTTCAGCTACAAATCGCATGTCCTACTAATGACTTTCTGACTTAAATTGAAGCAAGAGCTGCATTTCAATGACCTACCAAGCAGCATTATGTAGGATCTCCAGTCAGATAAGTCACTACTGTCTTCTGCCATCATTTCCTAAACACATCACCAAAAGCTTAGGTGAGAAAAAAATCCAGTTTCAACTGAGCCGATCAATAGAGAGCGCAGAGATAGCAGCCTCAGTGAGTCTGAGTGGGCAGCGTGCTGCGTTTTATCGAGGCGGCTTCATTTCCCCCAGCCTCATATCCTGCCTAATGTATGGAAATTGAACTGGGACGGAGAACAAAGAGCAGCATCCAGAATAAAACAGAGCGTTGAACCTCTTGTCTGAGCGCTAGCAGTGCACACACCTGTGCAGCCTGTCAGAGTGCAGCGATGGGTCTATCTGTCTCCTGCATGGCAAAGTTCACATCCATCTTAAATAATTCAATCATTTTCATTCAGAATAAATGTGCGCAGCAGAGTTATATATGTCCTGATGCATATGCTTGACAAGCGGTAGTTAATTAGCTTTGCTGCTACATGCCTGCTGCTTGCTGACTGCTCTGTGGAGACACATGGAAGAGCTGCCCAGAGGCAAATCATAAATGAGAAGCAGGTTATTAGGATTCTGTCATGCATACTAAGGTATTATAACTGCCATAAAGAGTGTAACAGTGAATACACAGAGTGGTAATTGTCGTTTCAGGGGTCTGCCTCTTATTTGCTGCGTCCTGATAGCGATCTATGGCCTCAGCAGCAGCCAGAGAGCCCCGGACCTCAGTGGTCACAAGCTGAAAATTTATAAAAACTAATTATTAAACAAGGTGAAAGTCAGCAGAAAAACTAACAGCGTTCCTGTCAGGCTGAAACTAATGAAAGCTCATCTGCGCCAGGAATTATCTGCCACTGCTTGGGGATGAAAGCGGCTTGTTCCAGGTAGTGGTAAGGAATGCAAAACAAAAACCCATCTGCACATCCATACCTCCAGCCCTCTGTCTGCTCTCATCCCTTCCCACCCCCCGTTTTTTTCTTCCCCACCGTTCAATCATGAGAATCTTATAATAAACAACACCTGCGCTATTAGCAGCGCCGCTGCAGATAAGCCAACCTTTCTCTCAGACCTTCTCGAAAAATCATTGCTCCTCTTTAGCAACCTGATCCCGCTGTTCTTCTACCTTTCTCCCCCTCCTTGGCACACACACACCTACACACCTACACACCTACACACACACACACACACACACCCCACACACACACACACACACACACACACACACACGCAGTTTAACGCACGCTTCATAGAACAGTAACTAATAGCAACCTGATTCGCTAAAACAGGCCTTGATGTTTGACGGAGTCCGGGTAAATGTGCTGGAACGCCTGTCCTGTCTGTCTGGTTGGGTGACGCTAACAACAGATAGCGAGATATCTAGACAGGTGGAGCAGAGACTCATCTTACACTCACACAGCCCAAACAGACACCATCCAGCTGGACAGGCATCTACATGCAGTATATTTAGTCTCCTGCTTTTACCACCATCATAAAAGTCATAAAGTCCAGAGTTTATGGAGTTTTGTGGTTTTTCTTTGCCTTGGATGTCACCTTTTACTGATTATGAGAATAGCTGGACAATTCACGATTATTTGTGACTCCAGGGATCTCATCCCTCTCTCTCAGAAGCTGCTGACTCATTTTCATCACAACAACTTCTAAAGGAATAATATTTGAAGCCATAAAACTATCTATATAAATTACTATTCATGTGCCGTAAAGTTTATGATGTCTATAAAACAGGGTTCCTAAAAAGACTCTAGTTTTGACACTTCTCTTCAAGTTCTTGGGTACTTTTTAGCACATAGTCAGAATTATTATTAAATCTGCAGCATCAGAACTTTAGACAGAATTTTTTAAAATGAAACTTCTGCTGAAAAATGTCTAGTTAGAATAAAATAGGAAATGTTGTCAATGCTTTAGGATAAAGGTCATTATTATGGGCAAGTTCGTAATAAAAACTGAAAATAAGAGCTTTTACAGTCCTGCTTACCTTATAGTTCTTTTTCAGCTGCTAGGTATCTATCTATCTATCTATCTATCTATCTATCTATCTATCTATCTATCTATCTATCTATCTATCTATCTATAGATGGCTAGATATGATATCTATATGCAGAGCATCTAGTTAGTTAGCTATAGGGGATTTCAATTGTTGTTTAAAAATGTCCAGGTCTCTGCCAAAAAACAGAAAATGTTTTATTTAATCCTTCAGCAGGACAATGAACCAGAAACATTTCCAGATTTATCAGACACAAAATGAACAGAACCGAACTCCTGTAGAAAAGCTGTGGGCTGAGCTGAAGAGGAAAGTATGAGATAAGAACCAGGACGCTGAAAGATCTCGAGATACTGCATAGAGGAATAGTTAAAGTCAAAATATATATGTTTTTTACACAATAACAGCAATAAATCTTCAGCAAATACAGTGTGTTATGTGTTTTCCATCTGTCTGCACAATGCATGTCCGTGTCAGTGCCAGCTGCCGCCACAAGGCCTCCTCTCAGCTGGACGACCTCAGGAAACCTCACATAAACTTCAACAACATCTTGCTGCATTCCACAAATCTCATGGCCTTAGCCAGGAGAGATAAATAGGACAAAAATGTCCATCTGGGACAGGACAATAATTTCTCTATCTGGCACATGGTAAGCCTGAGCTGGAAGCTTACCTGTGACATAATTAGCCACAAGGAAGGAAGGAGAGGAGCCTCAGGAGAAGATAGAAGGGAGATTAAGGTTAGGTCATATACTCATGTAATCAGGACATAAACAGAGCAGAACATGTGGATGTTTGATGAAAACTGTGTTGAAAAGCAGAGGAATCAAGAGAACAGGCAGAAACCGACGACCCTGAACAGAGCTGAACCCGAAACTGCTCTTTACCTTCAGCTCTGCTTTTTTATTTGCATGATTCAACCTTGTGAAAATCCATAACTCATTTGCAAGGCCGTTACAGGACATATAATGTCAACAGCAAACAATATCTGGGACATCCAAAAAGCAAACAGCTACTGCCATTAATCTCCCCGGTCGGTTCACCTCATTAAACAAAAAAATAGTCATTGTTCATAACAAGATAAACAAAAAGTCATTCAACAGGAATCAATACAGAGCGGGGATGAGACTGTGGTGAATATAAAAGATAATAAGCACACCTGGGTGTAATCTCCACCCTGTTGGTGAACGTAGCTGCTGTCCTATCATCTGTGATCACTAAAGATGGAGGGATGTTATCCTTTAAGCTTCTGAACTTGCTCTGAACTCTGCCCACTAACACACCCACAGTATTCATCCACCACCAGTGCATTTCACTGGAAGAAATCGTTCATTACGGAGCACTGAGACCCGACAGCACCACCTCCCGCCCTCCACCGGAGCATCAAACCCGGGGTCGCCAGGTCCCCCTGGTTGGGGTTCTGGTGGCTGATGGGTAAGTCTTTCTTTCCTGCCTTCTGTTGCCAAGAGGAAATGAAGGGATGATCTTTCCGGCCTCCTCCACTCGTCACTCCCACGGAAAACAAACAGGAATGTTTTATAACCTGCTTGTTGACTTAAAGCAACGACACCTGAAACAAGAACCGCAACTAACGATTATGTTCATAATCAGCTGTTCTATAGATCATTCTGATTAATCACATTTTTCATTTGACCACTTCAGCATTTTTATACCGTATGAGAAATCATTAAAAGATAAAAATGAATAAATAGTTCTATTCTTTCTGAAACAATAAAATAAATGTTGTATTAAGGGTGATAACACAACGTTCTGAAACAAATTTACAGGCAAAGACGATTTTATCTTAACTGCGAAATGTATATGTATTTTATAAAGTTTTTGTTTAATTACTGCAATAAAGATGGTGTTTTTTTGTGTCTGTATACTCCTATTAGCAAATAATTGATTACTAGTTGACAATTATTTCAATAATCAATTAATCCGATTAATCCGATTAATCATTTCAATCCTGACCTGGACATGCTGCTGTTTCGGCTTTAAAACCATTAAAATGTTCCCCACTCTGGTTTAAAAGAATACAGAGGAAGGAACGGGACTTAACTCTGTTGCTGCTCACTGACAATCAGCTGCCTGAAACTTTCCTGTTGTCAACTACAAATAAATAAAATAATGTGACAAACACACAGCAAAGGTCGTGACTGCCACGGTGCCAGCTGCTGTGCAGAGCAGAAAAAAGGGACATTTTTCTCACCATAAACCGGTTTGTTTGTTCAATGCTGTCAAAAACACGGAGGATCACGGTTTGCGAACCGAAACGGCGCACCTGTTGCTCAGTGCTGTTGTAAAACTGCAGTTTGGAATGAAGCAACCGACTCCAGGTTGATTACGCACAAACTGAACAGCTAAGCCTCTTATTTTTGTGCAAGTCCATTAAGAGAATAACATCAGGAAGATTCTGCACCAAGCACATATAAACTACAACCAAATGAGCAAATATTTTCTTCTGGAGGTTCATTTAGGTTTACGCATGAAAAGCTGGATAATAAATATGAAAACACCTATTATTACTACATTAATTAATAGTAGCAGAAGGAATAATTGGTGCCTTTCTGTTCAGATAATCACACATATAATGATATTAAAAGCTTTAAAAACTGGTATGTTTACCTTAAGATTATATCATGAGAATCTCATACCAGTTTTGTTAAAAATAAATATTATCATTAAATTTGAGGCTTAATTTGTTCCAGTAACATCCATTTATTTCATCCTATATAAAAATCTTTCCTCGTGTAAGAATCTGAGTTAGTTTATTAGGCTTGGATTAGATCATTGATTTAACTCCTTTGGGTTGTTCTTTGAACTTCTAAATCTATTTCAGCTAAATTAAATAATAGCTTATGTAAACACTCAGTTCATTTAAGTTCGTTTGGATTACTTAATTGATTAAACTACTTGTGGGAATTGTTTCAATCTGTGACTCTATGTTATCCTTGTGAAAATTGTCTGGTCATTAAAATCAAAGGCAACGACTGATTGAACTAAAGGAGGATTGCTTTGAGTTTTTAAAATGTCAGTTTTTAATGTGCAGAGATTATTTGCTCAAATGACACTCTTAATTATAAGGCAAAATTTTGCATGTAAAAAATGCAGTCATGATTCCCAAAGTGGAGTCCAAGTACTGCTGGTGGAACATGGGTTGCTTTCAGTGGTATGAATTATTTTTTCAAGATAAATTCCAACAAATTGACTGTAACAAAAACAAAAACTAACAACTGAAACCAAAAACAGCAAATCCAGAGAACTGCTTTATATGCAAGGTAGTCAGTATCAATCTTTCCTATTTCAAAAATGTGCGTTTTTACTTTCTGGGTAAGAATGGAGTCAGAACTAAACCACATCCTTCAAAAAATAATGAGGTGGAATTATTAAGGAGAGTTTTTTTTTTTCTTTTATTGCTTTCACTGAATAAAAACAAACCAACTCCAGTTCCAAAGAAAATAATTACAAGTTCTTCATTTACTGCTGGTCCAAATGTCTTTGTGTCAACAGGCAAGTTTTTTATAGGAGGAGACAGAAGTCACATGTGGGGTACCTCAGGGTTCAACCCTGGGACTCCTTTCATTTAATATCCACTGCTAACACTAATCCAGTTCAAGTCATAAGATTAGTTACCAGGTAAACCTGAACCAATCAAAGCACAAGATGTTTTGGGCAAATCAATATGTGCCAAAACTTTCTCCAGCTGAAAGGAAACAAACTGAAGTTAATGCTGAAGAGGAATGATCAATAATCAGCAGCACACAGCTTCAGCTACTGCAGCTGGAAACTAGTGATTAGGCGTGAACCTTCAGAGTCACATAAAGACAGTAACAAAGTCGGCCTTCTATCAACTGAAGAACATTTCCAGAATTAAAGGACTAATGTCCCAACAAGATCTATAATTTAAATATAAAGAAAGACTCATATATGGTTTATATTTTTGTGCTAGTTTTACACATATCTGCATTAAATGTTACTGTACTGTGAGAACTGCAGGTTTATGGAGGTGATAATTGTCAGAAACATGTTGAGAACCGCCTGCATGGAGGATGACTTTAGCTTCAGAGAGAGGAGAAAGGAGAGAAAGAATAAATAATGGAGGTGAAAAAGCAAACATGATAATCCACCAACACCTGACAGACCTCCAAAGCAAATATACACACATCACTTTTTCAGTTCGTAGCAGAATTTCACTTTAACTAATTACAGTTTCACTACAACCTCTGACCTCAGATGTAATCATGTCTTTGAGATTTTGTTTTTGTTCAACAATAAACTAAGCAAGAAATGTTTTATTTAAACAAAGAAACATTTTAGTGGAAAACGAAGATGATATATAAATACATATATACTGTATATTGAAAAAAGTTAGTCTATTATCAGCAATATAAGCATGAATTCTTTGGACCAGCTTTAATCATCACTCAGAGGCCACACAAAATCAGTCCAATGGCCCGCAAATGGCCCCGGAGCCACACTTTGGACAACCCTGCTTTTGAGGACAACAAAGTGACTCATGAACATCCAAAACAACCAAATGGTTCTTCACAGAGACTCTTCCAGCAGAAAGAAGCACAAAGCCGAGCTGAAGAGCAACACCTGGCAGTTGCGTGTGTGTGTGTGTGTGTGTGTGTGTGTGTGTGTGTGTGTGTGTGTGTGTGTGTGTGTGTGTGTGTGTGTGAGTCATGCAACAGCTCACACACACCTGCTCTTCCATCAAAGCCAGAACCACACCTGAGCCCCAAACTATCTACTATCTTAAATCTGCCTTTGCTCAAACCGAAGCAAAGTTTTTTCTGTCAGTAGAAACATGAATTGGGAGAGGAATGCCGAGTCTTCCCAGAGCGTCATCTGGTTCTGGTGACGCTGGTGTGGATTACAAGAACATATAACGGGAGAACTCGGCCTGACTCTTCAACTCTATCCCTGGGGAAACGGGAGCTCCTCTGTATCTAAAGGCAGGAGGGCGAATATATGCATATGGGCAGATTGCCGCCTCACATGATCAGCGTTCTTCTTCTTCTTCTATGACAAAGTTTGTCTGGGATCCTTTCAGTTCCCTTCTACTGCAAACAGGAAGCCCGTTTTTAACACAAACTTCTCTGCAACCAAACAAAGTCACCGCTTCATAAATTCCCTGTGGTCGGCTGCGTCTTTACGAGAGGCTGAGTGAGACGTGAGAAAGCTGAGCAGGACCTCCATAATCATCAAAGTAGCACCAAAACATGCTTGTTTTATCTCATTAAACACAATAAGCAGCTGGCCACTTTACAAGCCTTTGAGTTTTACTGGCCTGCTTAGGATTAAATAAGGGTTTAACAAACGCAGTAAATATGAGGAAAACACAAAGCTGGAATGCAGAGACGATTTAAGCAGCAGCAGCGAATCTAAATGGTTATTAATCAGCCCAACAATGAAAACATTTCCACTAAAACAAAAAACAATATAAAAGCAACCATCAGGAACAAATAAACTACGGTAACTTTTATTCTTTTCTGCATCTCCTGATAGATTTAAAACTTCATTGTTTTTACTCCATGCAGATGCCTTGCAGAAGGTTCACACCCCCTGGAGCTTTTCAACTTCTCAACTTGGATTTTTAGCTAGAAACAAAATAAAGCACATTTTGGAAAAAGAAAAGAAATATCTGAAAAGTGTGGCATGCCATATATTAATATTCACCTTCATCTGCAGTTCCATGCCCCCTCTTTTGCACAAAAGGTGATTTCTCAGGATTTTTCTTTGACTAGGCCATTGTAACCTTCCTGCTGAAAGGTGAAACTTCACCCAATTTCAGGACTTGCAGAATTTCAGTCTCATCTGAGTCAACGGTGATTATTATGGTGACCAATAATTCATCATTGATCAACCGGATTTACTCTGATAATCAGTGATGGGCTAATGCGCTAACAATGGAGCTAATTTAGCTTTTTAGCATTTTTGCTAACTTTGAAAGTGTTTAGAACACTTAGCATTCCTCTAAATAAATTTTTATGAAAAAAATTTAAAGCACTCAATTGGCTGTTTTGTAAATATTCAGTTGATTAAATCGGAAATCTGTTTGATTATAGACTAATAAGAATTAATTCATCAAGTAGTTAGGCATTTATATTCATGCTCTTATTTTGAAGTTTGTTAGACAAACTTCACAATAAGTTTGGCTATAGCTAGTGCCCTAGCATTAGCTTTCACTGAAGAATAGCATATTATTTAGTGGAAGTTATAATCTATACCAACATATTATTAGTTTGTTGCTATACTGCTTTAGTTAGCATAGCTAACTTTTTAGTTGAGCATTAATAACACAGATTTTGTGAATCCTGACTGAAACCAGATTCACTGAGCATCAGAGTAAAGCAGAATAGTTTGTCTGAATACTTTGTGTTGCTCAATAATGTAAAATCCCAATAAAGTATAAATATTGGTGTGACAAAGGCTGAAGTATCATGAATACTTTTGCGAGGCAGCGTCTCAGGTCTCTGAGGTTTTTACCTGTAGTATCTGCTCTGCAGGTAGGTGGAGCACACAGCTTTAGACACGTGGCTGGCTGAACCAAAGTCAATGACTTTGACTCTGTAGGGCTGACGCGAAGGATCCACCAGCATGATGTTCTCCGGCTTCAGGTCGGCGTGGATCAGCCCCAGGCTCTTCAGCTTCATCAGCGCCGTGGCGACCTGCTGCAGCACCGGTCTGATGTACTTGAGCGGCAGCGGGCTGAACTTGTTCTGCTTGAGGAAGTCATACAGGTTCTGCTCCAACATCTCAAACACCAGGCACGTGTGGTTCTTGTGCTGGAAGCACTCGTAGGCTCTCACAAAGTTGTAGTCGTCTGCGCTCTCTGTGCTGAGGCGCGCCAGGATGCTGACCTCGATCTGACCCTGCCGCGCGTACGATGGGTGGTTTTTTAGGATCTTGATGGCCACTATCTCATTGGTTCCCCTCTTCCAACACTTGACCACCTGACCAAAGGTTCCCCTCCCCAAGAACTCCAAGACTTCATAGGTGTTGGTCATGGAGCAGAGCACCTCGTGCTGCACCAGCTGGTAGTCCCCCTCGTTGTTGGAGCCGCTGTTCTTGGACGTCGCCGTGGAGGTGGTGGTGGCCGCCGTGGCCGCCGTGGCTCCGCTGGTTCCGCCGTTCTGGATCATGGGTGGGCCGTGCTCCTCAATGATCTGCACGCTGCTGTTGTTGTCGAGCTCTTCACTCTTGCGCTTAAGCCCGCATCGCTGGTAGGTGTCCAGGAGGCTCACCGTGCTGCGCCGCGTCAGGTTGTGGACTCCGCCGCCGCCACTACCACTGCCGCTGTCTCCACCGCTGCTGCCCAGCAGAGAGCTGACGGCCCCCGAGGTGCTGCTGGCCGAGGCGACCACGATGTGGCCGGTGCTGGCCGGGAAGATCAGGGTCTGCTCGTAGGGCAGGGCGGAGCCGCTGAGGCCTAGAGGAGCGCCACCGGTGGCCGACACGTTCTTGCTGCTGTTGTAGACTTTGCTATGCGTGCCGTACCCTGTCATATCCCAGTTACAGCTCTGCTCCACCTTCAGTTTCTTTACGCTAAAGAAGGCACTTGACTGGAGAGTGTGAGGGGAGAACACTTGCACTTGCGAGGCCATTCCTGCAAAAAGAGGGGGAAACAAAACGAAGGCATAGAAGTTAGGAATCTGAAACAGGAGCAGCAGCTATGAGCTTTGACGAAAAACAGCTTGAGGTCGGAGCAGGTCACTGAAACACAGAGAAATATTCATTTATTTCAAACTTCCAAAAACCTGAAAAACTGAGTCGCTTTAAATTAAGGCTAAAACCTCTTAAGAGTTGCTTTTGATTACTAATCAATGAAACATTGACCAACATATATGATGTGTATTGACCATTGTGATGATGGCACTCGACAAAATGGAATGTTAGTCACTGGTTTCTCAGTTATGTTGTTTTTTTTTTCTGGTGTTTTTATGATGTTAAGCATTTTAAGCTCAAATGTGCTGTACTAATAACCTTAATGTATAGAAATATTTATATATTTAACTGAATCTTCCAGTGCACCAAAGTCAGGTAAATTACTTTTACCAAATTATTAGCAAACAATCTGAAAAGTGTGGCAAGCATTTCTGTTCACCCTTGCCACACTTCTCAGATTTTTGCACAAAAATAAAAAACAAACCTTGTATTATTTCCCTTATAATTCACCATTTTGCTTTACTTCTATCAAAAAATTCAACATATTGTTGTATTTTTTTCAACAATATGTGTCCACAAGAGACTCTTTCTAACATTCATATAATGCTGGTATTTGTAAGTGAAACAACATGAGATTCAGTCAGGAAGTTCTTCAGATTGTTCAGCTGCTTTAAGAAGTAAGCAGATTTAGATTAAATATCGCTCATGCAAACCACCGGGTCCTGCAGAGGAAATGCCTTTTCCCCTTTCTTCTCATCTGCAGACTTGTGAAAACTACAAGAAGAGCTTTTTATTGGACATTCCACTGAAGCTCAGCAGCACAAAATAAAACCAGAAAAAACAGGTTTGACAAATGCAGCTTTGAAGGAATCGTGTTTTCCTGATCCTCCCCAGCCCTCCAGAGGCAATTATTGGTACACAATTACTCACTTAAGAGGAGGTGGAGAAAGAAACTGTAAAACAAGAAGAAGGGCCAATGAACTCCTGAACAAGCAAGAGATCCTGAAAACAACAAAACAAAAGCAGAAGCGAGCAGCGAGGCTGAACTCCTGGGAACGAGTTGCCTCAGAATAAGCAAGAGCTTCTCCAAGCAAACAGCTGCCCAAAATAGTCCCTTCCTTTATCTCACTCTGTTTTCTGCAAACAGATTCCTTTGTAACTCAGAAATTATTATTACAACACATAAACGATTATCCAATGCTTCTATATGGAGAAATGAAGAGTTTCTCCCCTGTTCCCACAATACTCAAGTAAATAGCCTTCAAATTCTGTTTTCTGGAGGTGAAATTAGCCGTTGGGAACCTTTTTTTTGTTTTCACAAATAATTAAACAGCCATAGTTCTTCCAAAATAGGACAACAGTTGTAATAGTTGGGCTCCATTGTGCCGCCTGAGGAAGTCATTTTTAGCCTTTTCACTGTTGATGATGATTAATTGAGCAGGAAGCTGCTGCCCTCCTCTACACTTTGATTCAATTGTTTTATTTTGCCACTGCTGACCTTTCTTCCTCCTGCATTTTGAATTTTTTATTTATAGTTTGGCCCACACTGCAAAAAAACATTTGCACCAAGTATTTTCTAGTGCAAAACTAACTTACAGGCAACTTTCCAGCAAGTTATAGGAGCTTGTTTTAAGTCAATAATTATTTAATGATGAAAAAGTTCTAGTTCCACATACAACATGTGAAAAAAGTCAAATAAAATAATCGCCCAGTGGAACTTGGACTTTTTAAAATCAATGTTAAGAAACCATGAACTTAAAACAAGCTCATATGTCTTTTCTTTGTCCAAACAAAAAAAATGTTTGGACAGCAACAGTTGGACGCCTCATATTAGAAATAAAGTAGCAAACATCATAATAATATTGCAGAAATAAAATGTTTAATAATTAATTAATAAGTTACAGAAAAAGTTAATATGCTTATAAATACAGTTGATCCCATCAACCAACTAATAAACATTTTATTCAAAGTAATAACATTTAGCGACAAAAATACTAGAAATAATGCATAAAGCTTTGAAAGAATCATCTTTCTGGAATTTAGAAACTATTGAAATTAAGGCAGAGTAAATATAATAGTTTGTTAATATTTGAACATGAAAAAGAGAAAAGTAAAGTCTAGAAGTGTTTCTGTTGTTGTTGTGAAAATATGGAATGAATTTAATGATGAACTCAGATAATTGCCATTTGGTGAACTTTAAGAGCCTTAAATTATTGAATTATAAAATATATTTTATTGAACAAATAAAGTGAATCTGAATCTGAATCAAATTTACAATGATATTTGCACCAGAATATTTTAAAAGATTTAGTGTTTTGCAGTTTGACTCCAGTGATTCGTGGTCATCAGGTGTCGAATGCAGCAGGACTGAAGGTGCTTTATAAATGAGGGCGCTTTAAATTAGACCTTCTTCTTCATGCTTTCTGTCGGTTCTTTCCATGAAATCGACACGTCTGCGCAGCGCCGTCTGACTCCTCCAGAGAAGCGGTGAAGAACGTCCGCAAGGCTATTAGGGTCAAGGCTCTCTGCTAATCACATAAGCCCTGAAGGCCAGATGTCACTCCTTGGATTACCAATTCCTGCGCCTGGACTTTAACGCTAAAAATAATTTGAATGATGGTTTGCGTCAGAGAACGGTGTGACTGAGCGCGCCGGCAGGATAATCGCAGGCGCAGACTGACGGACGGCCGGTTTGGAAACTGCCAGGGTCATTATGGATGGCTCTGGTTTTATGAGGTTAGCCAATCTTTGCAAACAAATTCCTGCTCAGCTCTGGTCACTCATTGACCTGCGGTCAGAGAGATGCTCACCTATGCAGGTGCAAAGAACTGTGGCCGATAGGCGTCATATTAAACAGAAATAGAAAACAAGTTAAAGCAAGTAGGTTTACATTAAAATATATGAAAACATAATGAAGAATAAAGCAGAGTACAGCAGAGGTGTCAAGCTCTTTTTCATTTCATCAAGATCAAAAATGTCTTTAAAGAGCAGGTTGTGGCAGAAAGTATTGATAAAAACCATCAGAAATCTCTTGAAGTAATATTACATATTTTACAGGCACATAGTTTGATTTTATAGCACAATCAAGTAACTACGTTACTATAAATATCAAATATGACAATAAAGAAATTTGACTTTGTAATTTAATCCCTTGAAATTGGACCTCTGTCTCTTTAACTCATGCTCTTTCTGAAACATTGAAGCTACAGGATAACTTTAAGGCGCTTTATGTATATTCATAAATGGCCATGAAGCAAAATATTGAAGGAATTTACACGAAAGAGACAGAATCCTAAATAACTGATTTAGACAGTTTATCAGCATAAAAAAAAGTTGATTTGGGAGTCAGTCCTCAACTACCACATTTTCCAGAAACAGAACAAACTGACAGAAAACTGCAAAACAGGTGAAACACTGAGAAGCTTTAAGTCTAGACCAAAAGAATTGCTTTTGAAACATAATATAATGTGTAATGATGCCACTTGACAACTGTTTATTTAAAATGTGTCAAAACAGAAAATAACAGTGGAAATGAACATTTATGGTGATAAAGTTTTACATCTACTGAGAGGAAGGATCTCCTAAAATGCTCCTTTGTGCACATCGTATGCAACAGTCTGTCACTGAAGGAGCTCCATAGAGTTCTTCAGTCTGTCCACTTGTTTTTGGATGAGGTGCTTTTGGTCAATCGATTTGAAATTTTCCTCCACAATTAAAGAAAATGATCATGACTGAACTGGAAATTCAGCTTTGAGATACAAGTTAAAGGTTTCCGAATCAGTAGCAGTTTGAAAGCCTGGTGCAGAACACAGATAAGTAATTAAATGAACCAACCGTAAGAGGTCAGATGGGTGGAATGTTATCTCATGACAACATTCACAGGCAACAATGGGGTCAATTATAGTTTGTTGGAAACAGAGCTCCGGTTCTCATGAATCCATCTTCTCCAAACTTACAATTCCAACATATTTATGATCTCAAACCCTCCATGCGATCTGAAATCTATGCTTGAATTTCTGAACTCCAAAGATCCATTGTTGCACTTTTACAATGTTGGAACGCCTTCAGTAACCAAGGCTTTCCATTTAGCATACCTAAAGGAGCATTGTGAGTCCCACACACTGCAATTAAGCATACCAGACAGGCAGTTCACTGCGTTGGGAAGCAGCATGTTGAAATGATAATAGTCAATGTTTTCAGAGAGATTACTTCTCTGTCAGGGGTTGGTTAATCTCCTTTTTGGGGAGGATCAGCATGGAGGGTAAGGGTGAGGGAGGGGAGGAGAACGGAGACGAAGAGAGAGGTCATGAATGGCCGCTGACGGCTTCTGTTTGCCGTCTTTTATTAAACTCGTCTATATTAAGTTCCTGACAGCGAGAGCAGCACTGAGAACAGCTTCAGACGCCACTAAATATGCAAAGTGAGCAAAAATAGTCATAAAAATGAACAAAATAGCCTCAAAGATCAGAGCAATTTGCAGTTTAAGAAGCAGAATGATGTATAACTGTTTCACCAGAGGAACTGTTCAATGTTCCGGCGACAACCAGAAGAGATCGAATGTAGGAACATCAGCAATCACCTGGGAGACGCCAGACTCCAGTCTGTTCAGTGTCTCCAGGCTTAGATATATTTAAACAACTTCTTGAGGCTGAATGGCTGCGGGCACCAAAGGAAATACTCTGATGACCCCGTCTCTCTTAGTGGACATCGGAGCGTCATCAGGCTTTGGAGGAAAAGGGGGGTTGGTCCAAAACGTTGGGTAATGAAATGACCTCTGACTGTCTAGACAAAGCATTATCTCACCCTTTGCTTCTGTTTTCATGCACGCTTTGCTTTCTGCACCACAAAGCCTAAAGAGAACCGACCCAGATCTCACCTGATGCACAATGTAGGTCTGTGAGGATTTTAACACTTGCAGAATATGTATGGGGGAATTTTAGTGCCATAATCCAAGAGCAGAAAGAAGTCTGAAAGCAGGATTTAATGTCTTTTGTTCTCAAAACATGTAATACTTTTCTTTACATTTGTATTTTGAAAGCTGGACTTCACGTCTTTCTTCTCAAACCTTCTCCTCACACAAAGTCTCTGGACTATGGCAGAAAAATTCCTCCAACTATATGTGCTAAACTGGTATCACAAAAATAAAAAAAAATAAACAAAACAGACCTAATAGTTGCCACAGAGAATTCTGAGTGGATTAAATGGAAAGTATAGACTGTATAAACTAGAACTGCCGATCAACAGTCTTTAAAAACGTTACTGTTCTGATTGTGGCTGATATCAACTTTTTTTTTCTGTAAAGTCGGTAAACAGTGAGGCGACTACTGTCAGACGTGAGCTGGTGGGCGATATGAAGTTTTATTACAATATTTTGTGGTACTACTGTGATAACGACAAATGTGACAATAAGAAATATTTATTTTTTAGGTAAGTGTATGCCAGGAATCATCGCCTCACAAAACATTTCTATCTGTGAAAAGATTCATCAGGGTAAAAAAGTTTGATTTGTGTCACAGAACAAACAGCAAATTCGTTTATTTGAGCTTTGTTCAGGACAACGTGAGGATTAGCACAGAATTGGTTTTTGGGAAAGTCGGCTTGTGTCGTCTTTCAGTGGACATTATGAAGCAAGTTCATTTATTAACACAAAACATAAACCAAGCAGCAGCTGAGATGTTTTCAAGATAAAATCCAGAAACCATGAAAACTTCATTTCTCAAGCTCTGCCTCAGTCTAAGCCACTTTCTCCACTTTCTCCTGCTCTGCAATTTGAATTATTTAAACTTTTAACTTTCTGAAGCTCCATCCGGTCTGGCGTTCTGTTTGCTGTCATTCCTTCCGGGAGGGAATCGGTCGAGATGCTGCTGCCATTAACTAATCGTTATCTGTCTCCTGCTCTGAACTTTTTACTTTTTATGAACGTAGAAAGTTCTCCTGGTTCAGTTCTTCAGTTTGTATTTCTGTCTTCTCAAACCTCAGGTTGTTCATGGTGGATGGCTCCTTGTAATGAGCCCGGTTCTGGTTCTGGTTCTGGTCCTGATGGACGTTTCTTCCTGTTAAAGAGGATTTTTTTTCTCTCCACTGTCGCCACATGCATCCTCCATATGAGGCAGTATAGTCAATGAGTCTAATTTTAATGATAAACTGAACTTAATGAACTAAAATGTATTTATGATTGAATAGATTTTTTTTGTTTAACAACTTGTTGAGTATTAATGCTGCAAAAATAATCTGAATTTAATTTAATTAAATGAATTACTGTGTGATGTCACAGCCCATTTATGCAAAACGTTTTTGTACTTTAAGTGGATTTTAACACCAACTCACATCACAAACATAAAATGAAACAAAAATTATTTCCAAATGATTAACATTTTTTGGGAAAAAAAAAAAGTCTTTCTTTGATTTTGTGGCAAAAAGTTCCTCCAAAATACAGATCAATAATTCTACTTTATGTCTAAATCTTGTGTCTCAATTAAATCAGGCATTTCCACAGGTAGAGAAAACACTTTAAGGAGCCTGAAGTCGTTTCTAAGGAGGAACGTTTTGTCCATAATGAACAGCTCAGGCTTGTCTGTCCTCTGGAAGGGAGCTCCAAACTCCCTCCTCTCTCTTCTCTGGAGGCTAATATTGACCATCCTGGCTGCTTTTTTAGCTCTTTCATCACTGCTTGTTTATGGGGCAATGCATCAGACATGCTGGTGAGAAACTGTCATGCAGGCTGCTGCTCTTTGCTCCACTTGGATCTGTCTTTCTATCCATTCTTTTGCAAAAAGAAGCAACCGAGTGGTAAATTTGAGTTTAAGCACGGCTCCTGTTAGCTGTAAATGTGACACTCCCTTAACTCTCCTCACTCCTGGAAGCAAACAACCCAATATATAAGCTGCTGCGTTAGCTGTGAGATAACATAATTACTCAGCGTTTGCTACAATCCACATGCGAAGGCAGAAACTCGTAAGCTGCAGGTGCAGAAATATCTGTGCATGTAAAAAAGCAATACTAACTCTCTCATATTGATTTGAGCACCGATGTTTCAAAGCTAACATTTGTGTTGCACTGGTGCAAAAAAAAAAAAGCAAAAAGGAGCAGCTACCATCGGACAACTGTCAGTCGATAAGGAGGCTGCTATTCACATCGTAAATGTGGCCATAAAACGGCTGGAGTGAGGAAAAACATGGCCGGTGTTTACGCTGCCAGATCAGCCTAACCAGCTGCTGCTTCCCTGAGCTTCACCACAAAGTTCCTCCTCACTCTGTTACGATGAGGAGCAAAGGAGCAAAATAAGGTTCATAGGAGCAGCAATGAGAATAAACAGCTGTGTGGATCAATAAAAAAAAAAAATCCATAAAAATAGGCCTACTGATGTAATTTGGCAGTATAAAAATAAAAACTGCTTCGATTTGATTGGTGAAATAATGTGTAGACATGCAACTGGTTTCCTGAAGGTCACATTTATGTGTCATAAGATATTTGTGGTTTATTCAAACACAATGATGCACACTGAAAAGGCAGGTGTTGGTAACTCTGTCACAACAATCAATTAACTGCATAATAAATGAAAATAAGATCATTTCCATTCTGACGATTAGTAGTTTTTGAAAGGCAGACATCATAATATAATCCAAGGATGTCCAACATGTAGCCACTTGAGATAAATTGAGTTAAAATAAAAAGAATTGTTGTTTTTGCAGCAGCTGTGCAGGAGAAAACTTTGAACGAAACACGTGGAAACCACACAGAAAGCATGAACGACCATAAACCACCTGTTAACTCACTGCATTACATCCACTGCATGCATCAAGCTGTGCTGCTTTGACTAAGCTGCAAACACAGGCACACACACACACACACACACACACACACACACACACACGATAAGCAGCTAGACTGCTTATCTGTACATACAGAGAGAAACACCCTTCTGTTGCCATTAGGACTCACAATGACGGCCGAACTCAACGTGCTGCACTGAGATCAACATGAGAACCACAAATAAAAAACAATAACAGCAAAAAACAAACAAACACAACAGAGGCTCAGCAGAACGGAGGGAGGGAAGCTGAGTGATGGTGAACCCATTTCTGTGTGGATCTGGTTGAGCTGTAATGAAGCCACTGTGCTGACTTTTCAGTCGTAATGTGGACGATGACCTTATTTGGTGGCGGCTGAGGTTTTCAAAATAATGGCACGTCAGTCAGCTCAGGACAAAACCGCATCAAACACAAAATGAGATTAAAAGATGCCAATGTTCAGCTAATTGTCTTTTTAATTCAGTTATTTTTCATTGTTTTCACTGTTTCCTGTCATTTGTTCTGTCCACTTCCTGTCATGATAATGAAGGATTATCTCACCTTAAATGTTTTAGATTAATTCATTTTGGAAAGAAATGTTAATTATCCTGCGACAGACTGGCGACCTGTCCAGGGTGACCCCGCCTCTCGCCCGGAACGCAGCTGGAGAGGCACCAGCAACTCCCGACCCCGTTAGGGAGAAGGGTGACGGAAAATGGATGGATGGATGGATGGAAAACAACAAGAGACATTTTTGTATCATTTTCAAAATCTTGAACATGTATTTCTGTATTTCATAAAGATGTCTTGATGATCTTTTGGGGAAATATTCTGTGATTGTTTTTGAAAGCTGTGTATTCTGCTAACTCTGCTGTAAATGTACCACAGCAAGCAAGGTGGTGGTGGTATGATGGTTTGGGTTGAATTGCTGTAATTTTTGTAACCATGAATTCAGATCTTCTCAAATAAACTGAAGAATCAAAACAAATTGACCAAAATTACCAGGTTTTGGAGTGGCCTAGTTGAAGTCTGGAAACTCCTACGGGGAAAATCCTTTTATAAATCAAAGCTTTGAATAGAAACAACTTTTTCTGTTTGATGAGACATTCAAATCCATTTTTACTGAAATTTAACCTCTTTCTCTTGAACTGAAGTGACTGAATCTGAGAATAAAACTGAAGAAACAATTGAGATGAAGAAAACGGGGCATTGTTGAATTTCCAGATATGGGGATTAAAGCCTGCAGCTTTGCTATCGAACAGAAAAAATGTTTGCTGAACAAGTTCAGTGTAACCACATATAACACACGTGTTTGTGTCTTTCCTAATTTACAGCAACTCTCTGAAGCTGCCACTAAACAAAACCACAACTTCACCCAAACGAAAGCCAGAGCTGAACCCCAACAGCAGCAGAGCTCAGCGGCAGCGGATCGATCATGCACGGCGATGACATCACTTCCTGTGTCATCAAAACACAGCTGCATTCACACAGCGATCCCATCGCTCCTCTGCTGTAAGAATAAACAGTCTTGAAGTGATCCTGTTCTTGTAGACGTTGTGATCCAGTCGTTTCTCTTGTCAGAAACAATCATGGCCGACAATCACGCAGACGGTAAGAGTGAGTGATATTTCTCAGAAAAGAGTGAATTTGGAGCTGCAGGGCTATGAAGGCGACTCACCCAAACCTTTTCTTCCGCCTGAACATTTTCATTCTGCAGGTGACTCATTAATATTCATGTTTAATAAAATGTTTTAATGTGGCTTCAGATTTCCTCTGATTGTGAGATCACTGCCATGAACAAACACTCCACAGTATTGCAGGGCATATGTGCTGTGATCCCGCTGACTGTGTCTCAAACATGGCTGATGGGCCGAGGTAATAAATAAATCTGGCCGACTCAGCCTCCTCCATCTGAATCAGCATGAAAACTCTGGGTTTAGCTGATTATATTTACAGTGTCCTCCGTCCCCAACAGCAGCACAAACAGGCAGGGAGCGGCTATGCTGACCATCTGCCATGCACACATATCTG
Organism: Poeciliopsis turneri; assembly: GCA_922788865.1. Taxonomy (NCBI): domain Eukaryota; kingdom Metazoa; phylum Chordata; class Actinopteri; order Cyprinodontiformes; family Poeciliidae; genus Poeciliopsis; species Poeciliopsis turneri. Next base: position 43,211 of record CAKLNU010000450.1, read on the forward strand.
AACGACTGCTATCAGGAACAATTTCAACTGAATAATGAGAGCTGTGTTCTGTAATTATGTACATAATAATAAACTTTTCTTTTTCTGCTTGGACAATTTCCCAATTTAGATCTGTTGCTAAGATCTGAGATGTTTTTAAAGTAACAGTCTTTTGGGAGCTGAGAAGTGTTGAAACGGATCAGACGGAAAGAGACGCATGGGCAAGTCAGTAAAAAAATAAATCCTTAAAGGGACAGTTCAGAATTTCTGGAGCAAAGTTCTGCTAAAAGCTTCTTCCTTTGGAGTAAATTCTGGTGAACTGGGCATGGAGGCCGAAGCCAGCAGCATGTCTGACAGCCAGAATGGATTTCTACTGTCCTCTGTAAAACAGAACAAACTTTGTCACATTCAGTGCAAACTTTAAAAACTTTCCTCATGTTTCCATTGGGAATTTATTTACAAGCTAAACAGTTATTCTTTATGTGGAAATGGAAAATATTCACCCATAAAATGAGCTCCACTGGTGTCTGAAAGCTCTGCATGTTTTTATGAACGTAAAACTGAGAAGAAAAGATAAGCTTCAAAAAGCTGCAGCATTTATTTATCTGTTTATCTCTGAGCCTTTTTATTGCACTTCCACTTAGAAATGTCTGCTACCTGTTCCTCACCTAACAGCTAATGCATGAGTTAAGCATGATCATGTAAATTAACTAAAATCTCAAAGGACTTTTAAATGAACACTTTCCAATAAAATGATTATGTATCTCAGTCCAAATTTAGAGAGGCAGCTTACATTTTTATTTAAAGGAACTTTAAATAATAAAAACTGTTAGCTTGTCTAAAAGAAACAAAAGAGGCTGAAATTTTAAAGCTCTCCCATTGAAATATGCAGTGGATCCCTAGAAATAGATAACAGAAAAACCTTCTGCATAAACTGTTTTACTCCAACCAAGTAATCAGGATTCACGTTGACTCCAAAAAGAGTTTCTGAATCTACTGAAGGACAAACTAAACTAAAAGAGTCCAAAGTGTGGCCCGAGGGCCGTTTGTGGGACTTTGGACTAATTTTCCACGGCCAACAACTGATATTCAAAAGTCATGCAAATTTGAAAATGCTTACATCCTTGCCGTGTTTTTTATGACTTATTGCACGAACAAGCTTATTCAGGTGTGGTTTTCATTTTATTTCTTGTCTAATGGATTCACTGCAATTGTGAAATTGTGTTTTTTTTTTTTACAATATAGACGACATTAATCTGCTTGAGAGACCAACACTTAAATAAGGCATCTGAGAGCAGAAACACTCACCTCTTCTCTTCTCCTCACTGAAGCCCAGAGAAGAAAACTCAGCTGACGTCGTTTACTCTGTTCTGCAGATAAAGTCACATTCTGCCCGTTTCTAAAGCTAGCTTAGCTAACGCAGACAGTAGAAGGTACAGGTTGAGCTAGAAAAGGTAAGAGAACTTCAACCCCCAAACGACTCTGCCAACACCATGACAACCGCCTCCAACCCCAACCGCCATGCCCCCTGACCTCTGACTGCGCCGCTGGGGGCTAATGGGCCCCCAGATGAAGGTATTCATCTCTCGACCCCGGCTCCAATGCCTCCCTTCTTCTGTTTCTGCCTTCCTCTTCCCAGCTTTGTCACTCCTCATCTCACTGCTATTTTCCCTCTGCGTCTGCGTCCATCAGGCTGAGAGCCGGGCTCGGATCAGAACCGCCGCGGCGCTTTGAAGTCTGGATCTGAAAGATGGTTTCTCCTTCCTTTATCTGGGCCAAAACAAACTTCAGCCGAGTAAAAAGCCCCGTTACCGTTCTACTCTTTTCCTGTAAACATTAAATTTATTGTATATTTTGGCCAAAAGGAGAAATAATTTGTTTTATGAGTCTTTTAAACTAAATTCCAAAAAACTTTTTTCTAGAATAAAAAAAATTCTGAGTTCCAAAACCCAAAGATTAACTAGAAAAAACACTCAGAAATTTTACAGAGGAATAATTTTAAAAAGTTACAAAATTTTGACCCACCAATGTTTATCTTTTTTTCTGGTCATTTTCTGAGACCAATCTCAACATTCCTGAGTTTTTTCTCTAGCATTTTTTTTTTTTATTTTTCAAATTTAAACATTTTCGTAACTTTTCTAGAACATTTTTAAGATCAGTCTCAATGTTTCAGATTTTTTTCTACAACATTTTTGATTTTCAGAGTGAATTTTTGTTTCGATTCATCTCAAAATTTTAGAGTTTTTTATCTTCCAGAGCCTTTGTTTGGATAAGAAACAATGATGCAGCACAGGATTATAAGGTGTTTAACTGCAGAGAAGCAATATTGAATATAATACCAGCAAATATTTGTTACTGGCTACAACAGCAACACCTACATAGGATATCAATCTCTAAACTTTATTTTAAAAGTTTGAAAATGAGTGTCTCCAATATAAGGCATAAAGAAGCTGCTCAATTCCACGCCTGTTGACTCTTTTGACTGCGCCGCTTCTCGTCTTTTGCTCTTTCTGCCTCCTGGGTCTGGACAGAAATGGCTTCAGTGCTCGTCTGAGCTTTGAAGTCCTTTGGTTATCGGCCAAGCGTAGCGCTGTACCTGCAGCCATCTGTGAAGGGGCCGCCAGCAGCCGCCCGTCGCTCCACTCCTCCTCCGTGACCAGGATGGAGCGGCGGGGGGGAGGTAAAGTTCAGAGGTGTGTTTGTCAGGGAACATGGAAGATTAAAACAGTTAGAAACACCAACCTCAGTCTCATAATCTCACCAGGTTCTTCAGTTCCTCTCTGCTTTAATATCTGTCTGCAAAAACCCGCCAACCCAGGTTATGAATGGCTTGATTAAAAATTGTTAGCCATTTTTTAACTTCATGTAATGGTGAGGATCTGTTGCCTGTAAACGCATCTTTATGGATTTTTTCAACATTTTGTCATGTTACCACAGCAAATTTCAACCTTTTTGTTTACTGGAATTTATGTGATAAAGCAACACAAAGCAACACATTTCCCTGGATTCTTAAAAGTGTGGCATGCACATGTATTTTACCCTATAAATCTGGGATTGTATTGATTTTATTGTCCTGCCTACCTGTACAAATTTAGAGTCAGGAAAAGGGCAGCTGACATTCCTGCAGACCCCACACATCCTGGACACAATCTGTTCAGACTATTACCTCTTTCTGATGAACATAAAACAGTCAGAGATCAGCAGATTCAGCCTGGTTAAAATTACTGTCTGCATATTTCCAAGAAGGAAAAAAACATTTATTTTTTTGTTCTGCCTTTTTTATGTACTCATCGTTGAAATGTATAAATACACACAAGCGAGCACGATGTAGGTGAATATCAGACTCAGCCTGAGCTGTTTTTCAATAAATGAGTGAGGAAAATTGGCTGCAATGATTAATTGTATTAATCATGATTGAAATAATCGTCATCTAAATTTGTAACTGATTAATTGTTGGGAATACACGGGCAATGTCTGAATATCTAGCAAGGTAATTAAGTCAAAACTACACAAAGAATATATACATTTGCTCTGTCTGTAAATCTGTTCTGTTAAAAACAGTTTCATCTGATTCACATTCTGTAAGAAAATGATCTATTAAGCAGCATCATGGGAAAAAGATCAGAGGTGAAAATCTGCGCTGAGCTGAAAGGCAAAATGAGCGACTGGTAAAAACTCTGCTGCAGAGACAGGAACGTCAAAACGGACTGGAGATGACGGGACAAACCAGCAATAATGGGATTACGATCCGGGACAACATGCACTAAAAACTGGCTGGCGGTTTGGTTTGGGAGGAAATGACCGTCCTGGAGGGCCTGGGAGTGGGGGTCTTGATTAGAGAGAACAATAAAGCTACAGTAGCCAGACCTCATCTTAACACACACATACACACTGAAACGTGCATGGGGGCTTCCAATCTGGCCGTCGGGCTGTTGCTGAAGTGTCACATGGGCTCCATGTGTGCCGGCCAATGGCCTCTCGGCTTATCAACAGACGGGATGGGAGACGAGATAAGAGGTGGATATGGGGGGTTGGGAGGAGAAACGAGCAAAATGCTGATCGTTTTCAATCTTCCGCATGCAATATAGTTCACATGCATGAAAAATGAGCCTGGATGTATGAGCCTGGATGTATAAAGGGTCTATATGCAGGAGGAATCCCTGTGTAATTACCGCCTAACGGGGAAGTTAACAAAGGGCCTCATTCAGCCTGCGCTGTGAGGAGAAGTGGTAAAATGTGAACCTTTGTTTGAACCGTCGCTCTCATGCTAGATCAAAGCAAAGGATCTGTCATAAGGTACAGAGGCTCTGCACAGCGTTCCAACAAACAATAAGAGCTATCTGCGCTCACCGCAGAGCAGGACAGCTCTAACTTCTTAAAGTTTCGGTCAATAACCAGCTACGTTAGCCGATAAGGTGAGCTATTATACTTGCTTTAACAGGTTAGGATAGATCTATAGGCTGCACAAAATACCTTCATTACAGGCTGTGCACAAAATCATTATTAGATGATGAGATTTCAGAATGAGGTGTTTTAGGAAGTCCTGTCACTTTAAATCCAAGTAAGCAGCTGAAGGCCACGACCCCCACATGAAAACGACTTCAAACAGATGTACCAGTATACAACCATGTATCTTTGAAAAGCAGAAGTGGAGCCTCCTGCACAACCAACAAGAATGCAGCAGGTCATTACTGGATGGTATATCATGGCTGTTTTTTCCAGCAGCCATTGTACAGCACATACATACAAAACCAGCTGACCAAACATGCTGGAGATCAGCTTGGGTTGCTAGGTAACGGGCAGTGCCTGTGGTTTTGTGGTTTTTAAAACGGTTCCTGTACCAGTTACCAAAAAACTTATTGCCAGAAAACAGAAACATGTTCATGCTTGGCTTGTCTCTAGAGGCGCCTTTAGACCCAAATAGAAGAACAAAAATGTGCAAAATGGGAGTTTTAAATAATAGGTTCCCTTCAAAAGAAAGTTTTATTTCAAGCAAGCATTTCAGAAAACCATGTTTATTTTTTTTATTTTTGCAACTCAAAGCAAATTAGAGATCCCACACATATTCTTAATTTAAGAGTTGGAATCAGAAGCAGCTGTTCTGAAACAAAACAAAACGGCAGGGGGAAGAAAAGGAACGTCGCACACTCTTGACAGGCAACACGGAAACGCTTCGTCAAAGCAGCTGACGGGTTTGAGGCTCCTTCTCCCTCATCCACACTGTGATAAAATAGTCCATCCATCCATCCATCCATTTTCCGTCACCCTTCTCCCTAACGGGGTCGGGAGTTGCTGGTGCCTATCTCCAGCTGCGTTCCGGGCGACAGGCGGGGTCACCCTGGACAGGTCGCCAGTCTGTCGCAGGGCAACACAGAGACAAACAGGACAAACAACCACACACACACTCACACCTAGGGAGAATTTGGGAAGGCCGATTAACCTGACAGTCATGTTTTTGGACTGTGGGAGGAAGCCGGAGAACCCGGAGAGAACCCAGCATGCACAGGGAGAACATGCAAACTCCGTGCAGAAAGACCCCGGGCCGGGAATCGAACCCAGGACCTTCTTGCTGCAAGGCAACAGCGCTACCCACTGCGCCACTGTGCAGCCCTGTGATAAAATAATAAAATAAAATAATGTCTTCCCATGAGGGGAACATTTTAAAGTTGCATCTAAAATGTGTTTTTCCTTTAAAGAAAAACTGCAGTGAGGAGGACATGATCCGGACCCCAAACATGAGCCGCTCTGCGCATACATGCTGGACTGACCTTTACTAACCTGTCATTTTAGATCTGGATCAAGCTTTGAGCCCTAACCCCCCGACTAACACCCATCTGCTTCCAGAATCCTCAAATCACACCTGTGAGCTATTTCAGAGCGCTGACGAACGCAGGACGCCCCTTATGACGGCTCAACTAACCACATTTATTCAGTTTAGCTTCTCCAACGACCAAGTGGGCAAAACGGCTGGAAAACGCATCACAATCCAAGTGAATCAATAATTAATGATTTATTTTAAATATCCAAAATAATATCCAACTAGTGACGTAACATTTCCTTCTATATCCAGTTTCCTAGTGAGCTGTTCTCGTTTTCCCTGATCTTTATCATTTTGAAGCAGAAAATGATTGTTGATGAGAGGAGCTGAAGCTTTTGTGTTGAAAACTGATCAGATATATTAACTGTATGAGAGAGAGAGACAGAGAGAGAGCAGGAAGTAACCTGTTGTCCTCAGTTTGTTTGTTTGTGTGAATATCTATGTTATAACCTGTAGATTGGAATTAGCTTATGCTATAATCTGGTACAGAGCAACAAACGGTGACGTTTACGTTTGAGCTACTGCGTTTTCATAAAGTTTATCATCATCATTAGATGCTACAGCACGATTTAAATAACATTTTTGCACTTGTAACATGTCAAATTTGGCTGAATAAAAATAATTCATCATAAAACTAACTTTTAAGTAACTTTTCAGATATAAGAGCTTGTTTTCAGTGAAAAATTTAATACAATAAAAACAATAGTAGTTCCACTGGGAGATTATTTTAGTTATAACGAGACATTTTCCCATGTTGCAAGTGAAATAATCAGCCAGTGAAACGAGTAATTCTTCTTCAATATTAAAACTGAACCACTTTTGAAGTTTTCAAATAATCTCTAACATTGATGTAACACAAAGTGCAAGTTTAACAGGAAAGAGATAAACGTTCTCGTTTGAACCTACAATGTTTCCTGCCTGCTGTCTATCAGCCCATCTCATATTAACCGTTGAGTTATCCTCCCCCATGTGTGTGTGTTTCCTTACTGTGGACACTGAAGAGCTAAACACACCACCCTGCTTGTCATAACGATCAGGAAGAGAGACCCTCCGATGCATTCCCTGCCTCTGCCTCGGCGTGTGGCCTCGCTGTGGCCCCACTCGGCCCCCAGGGTTTTTTTTCCTGCAATTCTAATCAAAGCTAAAAAGGCTGCAGCCTTGGAGTCAGCAAGGAAGATATCAATCACGCTGCTCAAAACAAGCATGAGGGAAAGAGGGGCAGGAGAGACTCTGGGAAAAGTTGCTGCTTCGGATCGACTCTCCGAACCAGAGCGCAGCGCGTTCTCTGTTCTCGGAAACCACGAGGTAATTCGAAGTTGCATTAACACATAATGGCTGTGTGCATGGATAAATCATTAAGCTGCCTGTGATGCTGCGCGGCCCATCACCACCAACAGCCATCAGCAGCAGCTCCTGACTCATTCTCCGCCTGCTTTTTTACCAGGTGGGAATGAATGAAGCCACTCTGGAATAGTGAGAGGCAGATCTGCAAACGCTGCCCAGTTCTGCAGCTGTCTAATCCTCCTGCTTGTATAGGGACTCAGACAGATAGAGACATATGCCCATGCATGCATGAGAACACAACAACATTCATATCTGGCCAAGCAGAAGGGCGGCTGGGCGAGCGGCTGGGTTTGTGTCTGAATATTAGCTTCTCCGCAGCTGGAGGCTGCTGGACCCTCTCCACGCATCAGACATCCATCAAGGCGTCGGTTTGATCCCAGGGTGATCGCACCGCGAGCCTCCCCTTCCTGCCAGCAGGTCTGCCTGACGGCCGTCTGTCGCAGCCGGGGGAACCGAACACAAACACGTCACCAAAACGTCCAGCCAAGAATACAAACCCAACGGAGCACAAACCATGAATGCTTTCAAGCTTTTCATGGAAATACGGCTGATCTGATGTTAACGTCGCAAATGTTTTCACTCCCCTTGATCCATCATTCAGTTTTGGTCAGTTTTGGTCCAGCAAAACCAAAACTGACAGTTATAACAGAAATCAGATGTAGTGACGGACTCGGACCTGCACCTTCAGAGACACAAAAAGACAGTTACAAAGTCGGCCTTCTGACCTGAAGAACGTTTCCAGGTTTAAAGTTCTAATGTCTCAGCGAGATGAAGAGAAACTCAAACATGCATTTGTTTCTGGTCTCAAACAGTATGACGTTTTCATAATGTAAAGTAGTAAGAATTGTCTTGTTCAAGCTAACGTTTGAAGAGCTGCAGAGATCAACAGCTCAGGTGGGATGGTCCGTTACCATGACAACAACTGGTTGTGCATTTCACCAATCTATAGTTTCCAGAAGAGTGACAAGAAAGTCATTGCTGAAAGAATCTTCTGAAAATAGAAATTGGCAGCATCGTGGTAAAGGGATGCTTCTATGTTTTTTAAGAAAAATTATGATTTTTCTTGAATTTTTTCAAATTTCTATTTTCAAGCCATTGTGCAGAACATCGTTCATCACTCCTCCTGCTGTTCGCTGATTGGCTCCATTGAAATTCTACCGAAGAAATCGAGCTCAATGGGGGAAATCCCAGGATCCAGCAGGAAGGCGATAGCCACGCTAATTGTAGGAATATTTTTGCTTCTCAACCATTTTTAAACAATCAAAGGAAGCAGTTAATCATATAGATTTGAGTTATTAGTTACCCTGTAGCCCAGGGTGAGTAATTGCTATAATAGTCGGTCCCGTTTCATGTGAGCCCCCCATCCCATCCTCAAACCTATTTTCCACCGGAGACTTTGGTCATTTCCATGGCTGCTCTCCATAACAGCCTCTCTAATGCCGAGGAGGACAGGCAGGGTAATTAATTCCCCCTGCTGCCTCTTTCTCTTCCCGTCTCCTCCTCTCCGTGGTGAAGGGAGAAATCGGGGAATGTAATTTACACTAATTACCTTTTTGCATAGGAGTCTCATTTCAACTTTCCTTTTCATGTCGAAGCACCAGCAGAGGTTTGCCTCGAAGCTTCGACACCCCTAATGAAAAATCACTAGAAAATTACTGCGGGGACAAAACACCACTGAAGAAAGAGTCCAACCCTGTTTTATATAGCTCCATTTCATATACCATAAATATACCTACAAGGATTCACTTTCAGTCGTGAATCTTCATTCTGTTGGGACGATTTAATATGTATTAAAGAACTGCTGCTGAGTTCCTCTCTTCCCTAATGGTATTCATGAATAGGGAAGGTCGGGCTTCCCTTTAACACCAGCAGAGGGACTATAGAGTAAACACAAATTAAACATGAGACTGCTCCAAAATAAATATGGGAAGCATCAAGCCTCATTATTTGCATGTACTACTCTTCAGTTTGCATCAGCGCGTATAACTCAGTTTCCTTATACAATCAATATTTTCTGCCAAGAGAGCATCAATAAAGACTTCTTAACAGAAAGCTTAAACTACATGAAACACTGCACAGACTTCGGAATGTGCACATTATATCCTGTTTGTTCATGCAGTTTCATGTCTTGCAGCTGGACTCATTCATGCACGAAACAATCTGCACCGCATTGCTTTAATTATCACCCACTTTTTAAAAAATACATCATTCATATCGAAACAGATGCTGCGTAAATGTGTGATTTTGCCCGAACGCATAAAAAATCTCCCCCATGACAGCATCTAATTCAGCGACTCAAACGCATTAGTTACAGCCACGATGCTGCAGCCATATCGACACCTTCCGTGAGACATTCACTTTAAACAAATAGACACATGCATCCATGAAACATTGCATCCTGAAAAACCGAGAAGTCGTGCAGATTTTTTGCATTTGTTGGGATATAATTTGATGCAGGAGTAACGCTGGGACTGAAAACAGACGCGACCGGGACCGATCGGCTCCGACCCGCTCTCCTTCCCTTACAGCTGGGATAAAATTCCCACCAGGAAGCAACATGAGGACCGAACATCGTTTTTCACAGACAGTTTGTTGTATTTTTTGCTTGTTCTGGGCGATTTGGTGCCTCATCAGCGCGATTTGACCACAATGTGACTGAGCAGCAGCCAGGCTCCCGTTCAGCTCTAAGGACCTGAACTGTTTGGTTTCATCTGTCTATCTGGGTTAGGTTTGGAAAATGTGAAGAATATGATGAATGATGAGATGCTTTAGCAGAATTGTGTGATTTTTTTTCTCCCTCTGAGCTGCATTTCATTTGTGTCCCTACCGACGGGCTCCAGCCGCACAGAATAAAAACAGCACATCTCCACTGGGGAAAAGCCCTTACCTTCGTATACAGGGGCCATCGGTGCAAGGATTCCTGTTATTCATGGCAAAGAATAAAGCGAGCTTTCTGATCAAAACTCAATAAAAATCTGCCATCTTGAAACACTGATGAGAGGGTCGCCGCGGTCTCCTGCATCACTGGCCCGGTTCATTAGTGGAGAAAATGCTCATAATTCATATCCAGGCCGGTTAAAAAAAAAAAAAAAAGAAAGAAAGAAGGAAAAAAATAAAAAGCAGGGGTCCGATGCGAGGAAAGGGCCAAGGAGCGACCGGGCTGCGCGTCCGTAGATCCTCACCTGCGGCGTAATTTGGCCCGAACGGAGAGCCGCGATGACAGGTTTACTTCAGCTATTGTGCGACATGTCTGTGGAGTGAGGAGTCTCTGCAAAAGTTGCAGCAGTGATCGGAGCGCAGTGAGTTTGGTGGGCAGGGAGAGAGTCGAATGTCGAGCGGATCGATGCAGGCGGAGGGAGGCATCACCATCCGAGCCGCAAATGGGACATTAGATAAGAAACACAAAACAAAACTAGCTGTGAAAATCACCTGCTTTATATTGAAAGATTAATGTTAGAATAAAAATATATTAATCGAAGCTCATGTATGGTTTAATTCATCTTACTCAGTTATTAATTATAATTCACAATAAATGTAATCTCAAGGCTTTCTACAGGAAAAATAACAAATTATGAAGAAATGCCTAATTAAACCAATACAAACTGCAATATAACAGAGGCATAGGTTCAATCCAAATACCTAAAAGTTTAATTCAAATTTAAGTGTAATAATGCTTTATGGGTTAAGGCTGCTGGCAGAAAGGCGCTCCTGTAGCAGTCTGTGTTACAGCCAATTTGAAGAAGCCTTTGACAGAAGACATGTGATGGATGTTCAGGGTTTGCATAATATTATCTTATTATAAATTCAGGTTTTAATCACATTGGTGCTATGTAATCATAGGGACACAGGGACAATATTTTAAATAATTCATTAAATTAAACAAAAACAACAAAAAGAAGCAATCTGTTATCTAACAGTCATTTAAATTCTGCTATTTTTAACTGCACCTTCAGTTACCTGAGGGGTTTTTTCACAAATATTTAAGTCCCGCAGATGATAAAAGGTTAACTTTCAGTGATCAGTAAATATGTTGGCTGTAACTCCATCCCGGTGTTTTAATGTGATTGGTTCATGGTGCAAAGTGGCTGGGATCGATCACTCTGTGTGCGTTTGGTCGCGCCTGCGCAGAGGCTGGAGCGCTCCTTCTGTATGACGACACGAGATTTACACAGAATGGACTGGAATCGGATTACATCGGCTCACACAAATGTGAGTAATCTGTCATTTAGCAGCCATCCTGCTCTCACCGAGCTCTAAATGAAACATGTCAGCGCGGCTCGTTAGCAGCACAGCGGCTTCACCTCCGCGGCCCTCCTGACGAACCGGGCCACACATTTCAGCATGCAGGCTCCTCATGCCTCCATTCAGCTGAGCAACTGAACAGAAACTCATCAAATACTTTGCTGCATCCCAGGAAAAAAAAGCAGAAACTTTGCAGTTATTCTATGCCATTTTATGCAAATCATAGAGCTTTTCTAAAACACAATATAATTAATGTCCAGGTCAAATCTTTTTATTCTAGTTTAGTTTTTTAATTATGGTGTTTTAAACACATGAAACGAAGCTTCAAAATGAATAAACAGTAATAAAAACCCATGAAAACAAACTGTGACCAGCTTTTCTATTGAATTTATAGTCATAATAAAAGACTTCAATTTGTTTTCAGCATAAGATCATTTTATATTTAAAGTTTAAATCTTTTAGTTTGTGTTGGGTTAATTTCTGAAATATTCAGCATTTCTGACACATTTTCAGCTAAAACTGGCCTCATAATGAAATATTTTCTGCACAAATTGTGTCGCTTGTTGACCAGATGATTAATAAATCTTTCATGTTTTGATTTGATCTGTTTTCTTCCTTTAGAAAAAAATGAATAAATGTATTAATTGCACTTTAATAACTTGACAATAGAATAAAAAGGAATAAATCCGTGATAATTGAGAAGTGGGACAAAATGGGTTTAAATTTGTCCAAAATTTTTAAATTATTCTTCAGGCCTCTGCATACAAATATGACAATGTTTTGAAAATATAAAGATGCTAAGGTGTAGGCTCCCAGTGACATTTAACATTATTATCTTAGTATTTCTTTATTTGTTTTAAACTATTATAATGTATTGAGTTCTGTTCCAGAACAAGGGATTTTAAAGACACCATCCACCTACTGCAATGTTTAAAATAAAAAATATTCAGCAAACACCAGGAAAATATACATTGTTTTGCTCACATGGCCCATGTTAGTTTAGTATGTGAAAAAATAATATTTTATTAATATTTTGTGCTTTATCCATAGGACTTGTTTTGTTCCACTTCTCAAGAATCACTGAAACACTAAATAAAAACAAGCACAGGCCTGTTTGTAGTTGCCCAAGCAGACTAGCACCCCCTTTGCATGGAGTTAATATTTATTTATTATAATAGGGGTTTGAAGCCTTTTGCATTAAATGACATGACGGGAGGAAATGGAAAATCACAAACAGTCTATTGAGTCTTTTTTAAAAACTGCTTGTTTGGAGGTAATTAATGTGAGCATGCTGTATTACAGACAGCCACTGTATTGCGAAACTATGAACGTGTGCATTATGTCTAAGCTGAAGCCGGATGTAACCCTGCACATTGCACTTCCCAACAGGCTAATAGTTCAATTTCATCTTTCAGTTCCTGTTATGTACTTTATGTGACATTGGTAACTTAAATATCTCTGACTCTTGTAATATAAGTAACATCCATCCATCCATTTTCCGTCACCCTTCTCCCTAACGGGGTCGGGAGTTGCTGGTGCCTCTCCAGCTGCGTTCCGGGCGAGAGGCGGGGTCACCCTGGACAGGTCGCCAGTCTGTCGCAGAATATAAGTAACATATTTTACATATTTTTACATATTTAAGTTGCTGAACTGGCGCCGTTTCTCCCAATATTTCTTGTCAGAATATTTTCTGAGGTCCTCTAAATGTTGGGAGGTTTCACTCAAACCCAGTCCAGGGTGTTAAAAATGCACAGACGCCTCCCCTTACGCCAGTTTGTGGTTAGAAATATCTGTAATTGGATAAATAATGAGCCAATGTGGTGATATATTCATGTTGGTAAGGAGGCATTTTGGAGATAAAATTAATCTGCAGAAATTGACGGCATGCACAAGTTTTACTGTCCTGCTTTGATAGGAAACTGATGATACCAAAGTGTTTTACATGTCCCAGATTTTCCTTGATGACACAAAAGGAAAATCTGACCCAAACACTGATGGGAATTTTGGACACATTTACATAGTGACCATATTAGACTGTGATGAAGGGTGACACAGAAAAGTAGAGTCATCAGCTTTGGTTTTAGTATTTGATTATCTCATTTAGGGGGAGATCATGAAGCCTGAAAGAGTCCTGAGATACCCCATGTGTGATCTTTGGTTTTTAGATTTATAGTTACCATGCGATAAAACTTAGTCTCACTAAAGCAAATAAGATCCAGCCTTAGCGACGTACCAGGAAATCTCAATCAATCATTCAAGGTAGTAAAATGTCCCTGGATGAGAACAATAAAACCAAAAACCAGAGCTCACGTTCACTGAATATTTTCCATCTTTGACAATTCACACACCTGATCATTTGTTCCAGACACGCAGAGATTTTCAGCTTCACGCATAAAGTACATGGAGGCAACGTCAGGAAAGGCCTGGGGTCCGCTTGTTTGGCCCGGACCAAAAGCAGACCTACGTTTGGTCCTGTTTGCTTTTACATTATGCCTTATGGCAGATTATAATTTGTAAACAAAGCTTCAGGGGTCACTATTATTGCTCCCATAATCCCCCTGGAGAGATTGACTGAGAGAACAATTCAGGTCCATGCAGAAAGAAGTGTTTTTATAACACTGCATGGAATTTTGTTTTATGAACAAAATTTTGTTGTTTATTTGAAGTTAGTGGCGCAACAGTCAGTGGTTTTTGTCACTTCATATTCATCTGCTTCATGGATTCCATGTTCAGCTTGTTGAATGAAAACTAAATGAAAATTAATTATGTGATTATTATCATTTTAAAAATTGCCAGGTAGAAATTGATTATGATGAGATTTTTTGGACCTTGTCACTCAAAACAAACAAAAAAGAGTTTAGCACAGATTTTGGGGAAACTAATAAAAATGAACTTTATTGGATTTGTCTTCAAATTTGGATCCCTGTGTTTTACACTCAGGTTTCCACAGAAACAGGTGTGTGAACAGTATTTATAGCAACCAGTGCTGAGGCAGAACCTGTTCTGTTACATGGTTTTAATTCATGTTAGTAACCACTGAGGTGTGAGAATGCTGCTTCCTGTTCGCCATGATGATCTGGAAAAGGAAACTTAAATTTCTTATCCTTCACAGTTTTGGATCCATTTGATTTTCTTGCTTTCATTTGCATCATCTGTCACAGCAGCTCTCCGTATTCCCTCCTTCACAATCTTTTTCATAAATCTCTGAGCTTATTGTAATTTTTTAGACTTAATTAGTGCCTGTATTCCGACTGTCATCTGTTCCTGATTAAACAGACGCTGAGTGTTTCAGACATGTGATAGTCCAGCTCAGGTTTAACTGGTGAGAGTTTGGATGCAGGAAGAATAGTCAATGAACGGCCTGTCGCTTTGAGACCTCAGTTACACATTAAAATTAACTTTCATGCCTCTTATGATCTGAATAAATCAGTAATGTCAGAAATATCTCAGTAAATGAAATAACAGCAGGTCCCAGTTCAGCTGCATATAATCTGATAAATCTGGTTAGAGATCTTTTTGTAAGAAATGAGTGTTGACATTTCTTATTTTGCTCATTTGTGCTCACTGCTCTCTAAACTACTTTCACGTCAGAAGGCCGAATTATTCCTTTGCTCCTATTTCAATGGAAAATCCACTCAAAGCTCCTGACCTCTCACTTTCTGTTTAACAGTAAAATAGCAGAGCTTTTCCTGATTCAAACCGCCGTTCGCCTCAGTCCCACAGGTCCAATTACCTCACACACCATCGACTGGCGCTTGTGCTCACTTGTAAATGGAAATTAGTCTTTTTTAAAAAAGCAGAAACATTTTTTGGTACCTGTTTTGAAAAAAACTTGGTTTCCAAAGTCATATTTTTCCACATGTCATGGATAAAATCTGGCCCGTTTGTAAATGATTTACAGCAGGGAGAGTTGATTTGCAGGAAAAATCAGAAAGCATAAGAATTTGATTACGTTCAGGGCTGAAACAATCAGATTGATCGTTAACTAATTTAGTAATCGATTAATCTTTAACTGGAACACATGCTCAAAAAACGGACGTTTACTGAAAGAACAACACACTCAGGAGTGATTAATTAAGTCAAATCTGCACAAAAGCCACATACACTTTGCACTTCAGATAAAAAAAATTTAGTTTTAGCTTCACTGGTTCAAATTCAGTTAGAAAAAATCTCACATCAAGCATATTTTGCTATCCAGTTATTAATTGTTAAATCCATAAAATGATCAACAATTCAGCCCTGTGCTGTCAGTTTAACTGAAAAACTGTTTACTAGTTGATGCTGCCCTTTAGGAGGAGCCACCCTGGGCACCTGCCCACTTCTCCCATGTGAGAACCGCTTCTGTCTGAGTGAGTTAAAAATGCAAAATTACAAACACAAAACTCTTAAAATCTCAATAATTTAAAGCTTTTCTGTGTTGTCACAACGTGACTTCACACTTGTGGCCACATGAGGAGAAACACTTTGTCACAGTTAAACTTTCTAATTTAGCGCCGCTTTAATTCAAGTGTCTTAAAGCGTTAGAATAAATCTTGAAAGAGCAGCAGAGCGGAAACACAAAACCAGTGAAAATGAAAGATGCCTATCTGAGCTGTTCTATGAATGACGGTTGTTCCAGTTATTGTACAGAAGCCATGCTGTGGTTTTTTTGTTCATACGAGTGAGCGTGATGTTTTCCTGCCTGTGAGAACTGGTGGTTTACTCGGCCTTTCAGCAGAGTAAACACAATTCAGATCCGCCTGACGACTATTTTGGCACCGAGGACCTTTTTGATTGAGCTACAGAATTTCTTCAACAACAAACAAGGCAGCCTAAATTACAACCCAAAGCTGCAAATGATTATCCCGTATGCTTCACACGCACCAGTGAGCACAGTTACGCGTTCTGCAACTGAGCAATTTGTCATGCCTTATAAAATAAACTGCTCCACATTCTCAGGTTTTAGAGGTTTTTTCCTCTCTGATTGTGAAGCAATGCATTTATCAGCATGTTCCTTCTGTGTTGCAACGTCCTGTTCTTAGCCTCTGTGTGTTTCAGTCACGGTTTTGGATGTTCTCTGTGGGTTTATCATTGACACGGCGTCACTGCGGACTGGAGCGCCAGGGTCATGGTGGAAGGGGTCAACATTGTGTGAGCACACAGAGAAAGTTGCATTCACTGCCATAATTTCAAGCCATAAAGGGGAAATGTATTTGAAATGAGGCGTGCTGTTACTGAAACATTTGTCTTGCAGCAGCTGAGTCATTACTTGATCTTTCAATATGTTGACACATCAAATATAAACATCTCTTTCTGTTTTTTGTTCTGTCATATGATCTTTTTGCTTCACACACATTTTTCCAGATGCCATCAGTCGGTCTCCCGTCAAACACGGTTTCACTGACATAGTGTGAGCGGCAGCATTACTGCAAAGAAATCTGCACTCTGTTGACTAAATAAAGCATGTGCCATATTTAATCTCCAAAGAGGAGGACGTGACTGATTTGTAAATGTATTCCTCATCAAAACCAAAAGCTTGCCCGCTTGTAGAGCCTTCCTCTTTTTTTTCTACTTGTCATATGTTTGCTTTTTTTTTTTTTTTTTTTTTTGAGCTCCTGGTAAAACTGGTGTTATAACCAGCTTCATGCACGATCTGGCTTTGTTCTAGCTGGAGCACATTTCAGAACATGACTAATGTCATGGCTATGATGGAAAATGCAGCTCAGTGACATCAGCACAGCTTCAGGGCAGCAATCAAATGCACCTCTGTGTTTAGGTGTCAGAAACGCCAGAAGACAAACAGCAAATAAGAAGGTGCTAAAAGGAGAGTCTGGTCTGCTGCTGGCGGGGTAGACAGCTGGTGAATGGCTGTAAAATGGGACTTAAACACACTGTAAAACACAATACGTGGAGTTTAAACTCAAAAAAATCAAGTTGTTAAAACCTAAAAATTTTAATATGTGTAAGATGTAAGTTTACACAACTCGACTAACTCTACTGTAAAAACCTAGTGAGTTCATATAAAATTAATTTTAATAGGATAATATTTTCAAACTCATAACCTCAGACTGTTTAGTTTTCTTTAAATTAACTTAGTAACATTAACTTGTGCAATTTAAGTTAACTTAATAAATCTGAGTATATTGTGATTTCCTGAAGACCCAAATATTAATTTTATACACTAGAAACTACTTGTATCAAAAGAAAACTACTTGATTGAAACAGTTTCTGCTTATTTGATTTTACTTGTTTTTTTGTTGTTGTTTTTTTTGCACAGACTCAAGTAGATAAACTTGTGAAGCATTTTTCATCCAAAAGTTCACGCTGCTTCCTGAAGATGCGTTGCAACAAGAAGTGAATGAGAATTAAGTTTTGTTCACTCGAATTCTTTTATTAAGTGAAAAGTTTTGTTTTACAGTGCAGGTTCCGACCCGTAAACAGAAGTGAGCCAGAACAGTGGTTAAAGCGCACGTCATACCATGTGGGTTTGAACCCGACAGTACATCACTGACGGATTTCATTTGTCCTCAGAAATTCAAATTTCAAATGTGAAGCCAAACAAATTCTGATCTGGACTGTCAGAGATCCTGAAGCAGAAATTATTTCTATCGTAATGAGTTGGCTGCTTATTTACAATTGAAAATGCAGATTGAAGATTTTGTTGCCAATTTCTGTACATTCAATTCAGTTTATTTCTACAGAGCCATTTCTCAACAAATATCATCTCAAGAAAATCTGTTCAATCACAGATATTAAAGATGATCCTGAATATCAGACAAGTTTATTATTAAATTTAATTTAAAAAGTTTCTTTCTGAGGAAACCCAGCAGAGCAGCGAGTTATTATGCACCCATCCTAGACATATGAAACAATCTCTTGACTTTACAGATCATACATGTGAGGACAGTGGAGAGGAAAAACTCCCCTTTAACAGGAAGAAATCTCCTGCAGAAGCAGAACCTGGCTCAGTATGAGCGGCCGTCTGCCATGACTGAATGGAAGCGCGGTTATTTTATCTTTTTCTGTTGTAAATTTATGCTACAATTTTTATTCATTTATTTTTTATTTTGCCTTCATTTGAATTCACTGGCCTTCATTTACTTTTAATTTGCTGCTGGTACAGAAAGTGGTGGAAAATTCAAGGATATTTCTATAATATTCTATTCTAATGGTAATTTACATGAAAAACCTCCTGATCCATATTCTTCTGTTTCTGCCTGGCTCTGATCAGAAAGTAGAGCATAGAGTTAAACACTTATTTTTCTACATTCTTTCTTTCTCTTTCCCTCTGCTTTGTTAAATGCTTCAGTTGACCTTATCTGCAAACACATTTCTTTCTGTTTATTGTTCTCCTCTTAGAGAAACACCAAGTTTCAGCTCCTTTATTGTGGGATGAACATTAACCACCTCAGAAAAAGCACTTTTCTTGAGCTGGCGAGAAGCCGTGCATACTATGAGAGCTTTTAATCCAACTTGCTCTACTGCTAAAAGTAGTGTTATTATTCCCCTTTGGCAGCGTTACTCTGCGTGCACACATGCATGCAGAGAGGCAGGAAAATGGGGAAGGAGAAACTGTGTCCAGAACATGTAAATTCTTGTCTGTTTGCAAAGGTGAAGTTGCTGCAGAGGTTATATAACCTGCTATCAACATAAATGGAGATTAGCATGCTGTATATTGCATGTGCACAAGCGCGTGATAGCAGCTGTGGCCCCAAGATTAAAAATGGCATGGTTCAGGGAAGTCCATGTCCGGAGACAAAAAGCAAATTACGCCCTCAGATCCGCAGCAGAACAAACTAAAGGTTGTGTCCTTGGAACGCTGTGTGTCAGTGGTTTCTCAAGCGCTTCAAGGCTTATGCACCACTTTCCTGTCTAACTTTGTGTACAGCACAAACTGTGCATGCCCTGGGAAATCAAAAACCACCTCTTGTTTTCACAGAAAGAATGCCTCTCTTCTTTCACGTACTTGACGATGAATGCCCTTGCAGTCTCCCATGCTGAAGCAGCTAAACAGCATTGCAGATTGTTATCAAGGAAAAGTTCAAATGCTTGGATGTGAACATAAACAGAATGTTTTTTTGCTTGTCCCCGACAGTGGCAGTTTCACACCCGTGTGCTGTGCAGGGTGAACCTCTGGTGAACCCTTGTGCAGTTAAAGCCGTGCGGCTGAAAGAGCGATAAACTGACCCCTCCTCTCACTGTTTCACACAGACCCGTGCCAGGTCCGGTGGGTTCATCGCTGCCACTCTGCTCTGCACCAGAACACAGGACACAGTGACACCTGCTGGATTCACTGATTTATAACTGATTTATAATAACAGCTTAGGGCTGCAGGGATTAATCCGATTAATCGTGACGAAAGCAGGTAAAGTTTATTTGTTAGAAGCAGGAAAAATTGTCAAGCATAAGAATTTGAGTAAGATTAACGTTAAAGCTGAAACAATTCATCCAAATAATCATCATCATCGACTACTTTCGCAATCGATTGTTAACTGGAGTATAAATACCCAAAAAAAGAAATCATTGGCAAAAAATAAGCCAAAACTTCACAAAATATCAATCAAGTTTATTTGTATTGTCCATTTGAGAAACATGGCAGTTCAACATGTTTTATATAATAAAAATATGATTTACAATTGCCAGTAAAGGAACTCAATGTTTCAACTGTTTTGCAGTTTTCTAGAAGTTTGTTCCAGATTTGAGATGCATAGAAGTGTGTATATAAAAAATACATTTCGCACCTAAAATTAAAACGGCTTCCTCTGTAAATCTGTTTTACCCAAAACTCCAAAAGGAAAAATTGTTTATTTTCATATTTTGAAAGAATTGAATTATTTGCTTATTTGCATACTGTATCTATTATATTGTATGAAAAAGGCTTAAATAGTTACATTAAAAATCAATTAGTTGTCAGAGCAATCAAATACTGAAACAATCTTTAGTATCAGCCCTATAGCGGTTGGGTGGTTACTACCTTGTGGTTTGAATAATAATTACTAACAGTGAGATTTAAGAGTTTTGCACATGCAACCAACCAGTGAAACTGCTACTTGTTAGTCAAACGTCAACACGGTTTCATCTGATGTCTGCATCATGCAGGTCGAGGCATTCGAAGGTCTGAAAATAGATGAAGAGGTAAGCAGTTCCCGCTCAGGGCAGCAGACGTGTTGGCCAGCACGGCCTATCTTTCCACTCCGAGTCCTTGTAAGAACAAACTGATAGCATGATGAATGCCGTCTGAAACGCAATGCCTCATAACTCAGACTACCAGCGCGGCCCTCAGCGCTCCATTCCTCCTCGGGAGACGTGGCAGCACCTGTGGCTCGGCTGCAGCGGGTTTTGCTTTCCCTTCTTATTTCTCGGAGACATTAATAAGCGAAGGTGTGAAGAGAATTCAGAAGACAGGATTTTCAATTTTGAGTCGAAAGTCCGACTCTGAATGTTCATACAAGCAGACGAAAGTAATATGTAACTGAAGTGAAACATAAATGACTAATGTCAAGGTGAAAGTCAAGCTTTGAACATTTCCCAGAGTTCTGACTGACAGCAAAGAGGAAATTAATCACAGACGCAGCCTAGAGAGCAGAGGTGACTCTGGAAGAGCTGCAGAAATCCACGGCTCAGGTGGGAGAATCTGTAGGAATCTGTAAACTTAGTTTATTGTCAAAAAATATTGAATAATTTCTTTATCTTAAAATATTTTAGATATTTCTTTTTTTGGTGGAAGTAATTCTGACTTGACAATTTTGTCCCATATGAAAAGTTTGTACACCCCTGTGTTAAACAATCTGTAGCGTCTACACACCCTTTAAACGAGCCCGTCTCTGCTTCAGGAAGGACACCAACATCCTGTTTACAATAACTCATGAGAACTGGATCTATGTTTCTGAGAATGTTTGACACGTGATGAAATGATGGCGGCTTCGTGGAAGTAATGTGGTTGAGAATGTGAAGATTTTGGTTTAATTTCTGAATAAATGTAAAATGATTCCTGCTTAAAAATCCTGCAGCATGCTGCACTTTCAGACTGATGACAGCCTCAAGTGATCCCGCTACAAGAATTTCAACCCAACAGCACAAACCCAGATGCCACACTAACAGAAAACCTCCAAATATGGCTGTGATAACATTACATAGCATGAATTTATTGGTAGAAATGTAAAATTAGCCTCTTCCTGTTTTCCTCCAGAACTGATAAAATGCACATCTCTCTGGAAACAAGCGGCTGGATGCTTCAGCAGCCTAGCAGCTGAGTGCTGGTGATAAAATGCTCAATGTCCTGTCCAGATTGTTCAGGAATGTTGGAGGGGAGCGCAGCGATCCATATGTTCGTTTTGCTCATGGCACGGCTCTCTGGACTCTCCGGTTCCCATCTAAAGCAGCGTGTTTCATTAGGCTTGGCTGTGTGCAGCGTCTGTGGGGAATCAAGTCTATAAATCACAGTTGAGTTAAGTATTGAAATTAGCAGCAGGCTTTAGCAGAAATATTCGCCTGCAAATCTGAATGGACGCGTTGCTGTGCAGTTCGGTTGTCCAGTCTGCAGGAGCAGTTTGAAAAAGGAACATTACTTCAAGAGACGCTTTTTTCTTGAAAGTGATGCATGAAAGGGGTTAAAGGTTTCATACAATGTAAACATCCACTGATAAAGTGATTCATTCGGATGTCAGCTTGACATTTGAATATCCTTCTGTGAAGAGCAAGTTTAAATATTTGTTGCATGTTTTATTCACAATATAAATTGTCAATTGGTATAACGCACTCCAAAAACAAAATCAAGTGTTTTTGATCTAGTTAGCAGTTCAAATATCTTTGTGCACTTGAAAGAAGACTAAATTACCTTAAAAGTCACTTTTCAGCAGATATAGGAGTTTATTTCAGTCAATAATTCCTTTAAATTAAAAAATACTAATTCTATCAGCAGATTATTTCATGCACAACAAGACAGTTTCCAATATTATAAGTGAAACATTGCAAAACTTAGGTTTCAATTCAGGGTCCAGCAAGAAGGTCATAGGTTCGATTCTCGGCCCGGGTTCTTTCTGCACGGAGTTTGCATGTTCTCCCTGTGCATGCGTGGGTTCTCTCTTGGTACTCCGGCTTCCTCCCACAGGCCAAAAAACATGACTGTTAGACTAATTGGTCTCTCTAAATTCTCCCCAGGGGTGAGTTTGTGCAGCGTTGTTTGTCCTGTCTGTCTCTCTGTTGCCCTGTGACAGACTGGTGTCCTGAGAGGCACCAGCACCTCCTGACCCCATGAGGGACAAGGGTGCAAGAAAATGGATGTACGGATGTATGGATGGATAATTTTGTTCCCGGATCATTGTGGTGTTTAAGTTGTGTGTGACAGAGACATTTCAAAACATAAAATTTAGTTGTATTTCAGTTTACCTTGTATAGGATGCAGAATACTACCACAAAAATATTACAGTACTGTCTTTATCTCCAAAGTTTGGTGCTGGAAAAGTTTGAAAACCTGCCTTGAAAATGCCTGAAAAGTGCTTGAATTGTATTGTGGGAAATGTTTAGGAACCCTGCACCTTATTTATTATCTACTTGTTTTTTGAGGATAAGTTGCATAAATGCGTGACATATAAAACTTCTCAGTTCTCAGTGAATCATGGGAAGACTCTAAGGACCTAGTAGCACTACAAAAGCTTGACTGTAAGCTTTATCAAAAAGAAAACCTTCAGAGCTGAGGCCTGAAGTAAGCAGGGTGTCTCCCTCCCGGACTAAATCTGGGAGCTGATATCTGCAGGCTCTGCGTCTTGTTCCATTTACCACAGGAGCAGCAGGTAATCCTCCAGGCTGAGTCAAAATCTCTGCTTTAAAAATGCAGGGGTGAGAACTGGTGATATAGAACTAGGATAAACATCCTGTTTCCATCGGAAAAACCAGAGAAATAAACACAAAAACTGAGATGAGTTCCAGTCCATGTTGCCTTATTACCTGCTCTTGCTTTTCTTGTCACCTTAAAATGTTTCAGATCATCAAACAAAGATAAGCTGAGGAAATACAAAATGCAGTTTTGAAATGATGATACTGTTTGTCATTAATTGCCGTCAGTTTCACTAGATTAGATCTGGCAGAATCAAGAAGTCGCTTAAAGTGCAACTAAACCCAAATCAAAATTTTTTAGTGTTCTATTTTTATGCAATATTTTTGGTGCAACTGTGTTTATTTCTACATCATTTTGCCTAAAACCTCCTCAGTGCTGCCATTGTTAGATTGAATAATGGTGACAGTGGTTTCTTATTGGTTCTGACAATATAGCTTAGTACAACTACATACACATCAGTGACGTGCAGTGAGGTAAGTAGTAGGTGAGGAACTGACTTAATCATCATCATATTTACAAACATAGATCCCCTGTATGTTACTGTTTACATAAGGGAATTTCTTGCATGCAGACAACGCTGGAGGGCAAAAAGACTTCACTTTTACATGTCATGCTAAGCCGCACTGCCGCTGTGTAATATTTCAAACTTGGACATGTAGATGTTAATTTCGCGCTGAGCTCCACAACACTGTACATTATAGACATATGCTACATTATGGAAGATCAGTTGTTTTTAACCATGTTAAAGGCGACATACAGGCAGGAGGAGCACGCTCTGGTTAAGCTAAATGAAAAATAAATACTTCATAGTACAAACCACAGGGTGAAAAAAGCAATATAAATTATTTGATCATTATATATTATTTTTCCATGATGACGTCACTAGTACACAGCAGCACCTGGTGGTGAGTCAGGAGTTAGAATAACGAACGTGACTGAGGTGGGCATTGATCAATGAAATTACAAATTTGTGATTTGTCACTAGTTTGTTTTTTGAAAAATAAAAGTCGCTAGCGAGTTTGAAATGTTGCTAAATATGGCGAAGAAGTTGTAAAGTTAGCAACAGTGCTTCTTTCGTTCTGACCACACTTCTGCGGGTCCTATAAAACAAATGTTTATTAGAATATTTCCCATTTATTGTTGAATGAACCGGTTAATTAATAACACAATATGTGGAGATATTAAAAGAGCTTATTATTTTTGTCTGAACCGCTGACATACAGCTGAGTTTTGGCTGCATTGCCAGCTGTTTTCCAGGCAGCTGGGAGGAAATTGCTTCTAAAAGTTGTTGCCGTCGCGTTTTGCCTCAGTGTGAAATGTTAAGGTTGTTAAGCATTCCAGCACCTCTGTGTGAAATGTTTGGTTTCTTCTGGAAAGAAAAAATTTAAGATGTTTTCCCAGGATCCAAAAGGAGCACTTGTTGTAAAACTTGTAAGTATTAGTTGGCAAATCCTGAAAAAGATTATTTTCTAGTGTCAAAGTTTAATATCAAATTGAACTGCAGTTTTTAACAATTGCAAGCTTAAATCCATGACACAAATGTTTAGTTTTTCTTTTTTATTGATCTATCACTTCCTATTTCACTGGAATGTAAATGTAATAAGTCACACGAGTTCATTTCTCTCAGCCACTCTTCAAAATCAAAGACAGGAGCAAATGTTTGCCTGCAGTCTGTAACTTTTATAAAAATATTTTTACATACTTGTTCAAACTGTCACTATGTTGTGAGAAAGATAATCTGTGAAAATAACCGACACCCCAGCCTTCTCCCAGTGCTGACAAGAAACAACCAATCAGAGCGAGGAGGAGGATCTTAGCGCTGTCAATCATTCTCCGTTTCAGTTTAAACAGCCCAATTCTGATCTTTTCCTCCCAAAAATCTAATTTGTGGCACTTTCACATGTGGAACTAAATCAGATATAAACCCGATTGTTTTCAAAGTGTCTGCAATCTGAACGATCATGTCACATTTTAGTCTGTAGTAGCAGGCTTTTATGTTAGTCGTAATTCTGGCCAAGATGAGTCTCCATAAAAAACATTTGCTTCACGGCTCTTCAGCACATCTGTCTCAGGACTGGCAACAAATGTGGAAGGAGCTGTAACTGTTACAAATATACAATAACTTGAGGAATAAATTATTTTAATTCCAACTCAAACATCATGGTTTGTTCTGGGAAAGGAAATAATAGACGAGGTTTATGTGACGTTAACTGGCTGTAGGAGATATTCAGCTAGAAGAATGGATAAACAGATATAAAAAACACTAGTTTCTGTTCAGCTGCTAGCTAGTTAGCTGCAGAAGACATTCACCTCAATAAATGGATGAAAAACTAGCTTTTTCATCTGCTAGCTGTCTGGCTAACTAGGAGACATTCAACTCAATAGATTGATAAAAAATGCTAGTTTTTTAAGCTGCTAAATAGCCACAGGAAATATTCAATGTGATGGATGGATAAATGGATGAAAAAGCATTTTCTTCTGGCTGAATAATTTGGAGATATTCAACATGAAGAATAGATAAATATATAAAAAACTGGTGGATATTTAGCAGGATGGATGGGCAAATAGCTTTTTGCAGCTGCTAGCTGAAGGAGACATTGAACATGTTGAATAGATAGATGGATAGATTAGTAGACAGATTGATAGATACCAGGTAAATTCAGTCACGTCTGATGATGCTGAGTAAATGAGCAGGTCCTGGTAATGAGGGAACACAGTGACCTGGGAGAAAACGCACTATTATTAGTTCCTTATATTCATCCTTTTCTCTAAACATTTTTCTTATTTTACCCTCAAACCAAACATCAGAGACTGAGACGCTTGAAGTCTTGCAGCAACAGGAAGATGCTCTGCCCTCCTCAGAGAACCCCCCGTTAATTTCCAGCCTTGTCTCTGTTTTTTACGACCACCATGACGTCAAAGGCCTTGCTTCACTTATTGTTTCTCCAGGATTGACGGAGGGCTTCACACCGGAGTAGTGCTTCCTGTAAGGATCTATAATAGCTGTCCTTTCTCCCTCCGCCTGCCCACGATCGTTGAAGTCACCTACGGTTCTGTGTGTTCAGAGAACGCCGCCTTCATGACGAGAAACCTGGCCTCCTGGGGACAAGGCTGTAAATATCGCTGTTGTTCTTGGGGTGGATGGTGTGCGCAGTGGGGAGGGGATGCACAGTCTTCCACCTGCATATGTGTTTGTGTGTGTGTGTGTGTGTGTGTGTGTGTGTGTGTGTGTGTGTGTGTGTGTGTGTGTGTGTGTGTGAGAAACAGCACCCCACAGGTTGGGGGGACGGATGGATCCGTGTGAGTCACAGCGAGGGGACAGGTTATAGATTCACACCAGCGTCACAGGCATCCTTTGTGTAACTAAAAGAAGGCTGTATGGCAGGCCGTTTTAACATAAAATCAGTTTGACCGCACTGGCATTCCAGATAGCAGTTAAACAGATTTTACTGGTGCAAATTAAATTGCAGACATTCTGAAAGCAAATCATGCCTAAATTAGTGATATCTGGAAAGGTGACCTATCACTGAACAGGTTCGTGCCTGCAGATTTGTCATGTTACATCCTGAAAGTTTTTGAAACGCTTAATTTTCCAGACACCAAAAACATAAACTTATTGCCGAAATTAGACTGGGTGTTTTTTTAAGCATCTGGTTGTTTTAGAATCAGTTGAGACCCAAAAGAAAGTACAAAAATGTCTAAAATATGGATTTTTAATTAGTGTCTTATCTAGTTAAAACTTTAGAGATTTACATAGCTTTTTGAAATTTCAATAAAACAATGAAAAACAGAAAAAACAAAAACAGATTTGAAAGTAATCCATTTTCAATTTGTTTATTGGATGACAGTAGCACTTTTAAGTACATTGTATTGGTTGGAAGAGAATAAATAGGAAAGTTAAAGTTGTTGAAGTTTTTCATTCTTATTTTCCATTCTATTGCGCTTTTTGTATATTTGTATATTTTTCTAAGAATTTTGTGCTGTAAACCCAAAATTCTGCTTCAACTGTTGGAACAATGCAATTCTTAATTCAGATATGATTTTGACTTCATAAATACATCCAAGATATCGTAAATTGTAGTTACAGATACGTGACTCTTCAAATTATGAACCTGGTGGCTTAATTTGAGATATCTTGAAATATATTTTAAACCATCAACATGTAATTGAAGACATTGTGAATTATTATTATTGTTATTCAGAATGTTAATGCAGATATCTTAAATTATCATTCTGGATTGTCCAAATGTACTTGTGTCTTGTCAAACTCTGTAATGTAATTATGGATAGTCAGATAAAAACTGGCATTATGTTAAAAAGGATTGCCATAAAGACGGAGAGGCCCGTTGTACTGCTTCCACCGAGCATCAGACTGATGACGCACACGCTTCCTGGGTGTTTATGTTTAATTTATGATTTAATAAATCACAAGCAAAAACTTAGCCTTTCATTTCCCCAGTTTGCATCTCCGCTCTGTTGTCTTTCTCATCTTCTCCCTCACCTCCGTGCTCCATCATCCGTGCTTTTCTTCTTTCAGAAAGAAAGAAAAACATTCCATATTTCCTCCCACCTCAGTGGTTCATTTCTGGCTCGTGTTGTTTGTGGAGGTTCAATGGAGCGTCTCTTACCGGCCCCTCGACAGATTCCAGACTACGCGCCGCAGCTGCGACTATAGAATAGGTTTCAGGTTTGGCTCTGCTTCGTTCCAAATTGTCAGCGATGCTTTCAGTGTTTAAATAATGATCTTAGCGCAGCGTTAATGGTAGTCGCAGGAGGGCTAACAAGGCAGGCGCATTGTTGTTGTTGGTGCTCTCGCGAGCGTGCGCCCAGAAAGGCCTGGGTTAATAGGGACAAGAGAGTAATATGTATCCTTAATGGAAATGAAGGCTGCTTGAGGGAGGACATTACTGCGATTCTTTCATGTGTGATGTTTTGAAGGAGTGAATGTGGCCATTATTTCCTCCCGTTGATTTCTCTTGTTGCATCTTTGGGGGATGGGAATTAGAGTCAGTCGGTGCCCTTTTGTTAATGGTGTTAGCTTGTATGCAAATTGACAAAAAGCAGCACACAAATCAATGTGAGCTTTCATTTGTTTCATCTCTCTCTCTAATCTCTTTGAGGTTGTCAAAACATATTTGCCCAGTATAGGCAAGTTTTCAAAGGATGATTTTATTTATAAATGGATAAAATGTTATCCAAACCAACATGGCTACATGTGAATTACTGGTTGGTGACAACAGCTGGCATCAACTAATTAAAAAAGTCTTGTCTCTCTGATTCGCAGAACGGCCTATTTAAAGGGAAACTTTTATGTAAAATTTGCTTTTTGCACATTTTTATACTTCCATTTGCATCTCTATTCTTTTTTTTGGTGCCTGATTTTAGTAGTAAACTTTTTTCAGGCATTAAGTTTTTTTGTGTCTGGAAAACCTCCAGATTGTGATGTCACAATTGGTGGGAATACCCCATAACCTTGCAACCCAAGCAGAAATAACCAGCTGGTTTTACTGCCATATGCTGGAAAAGACACATATTTTGTTATTGACTTACTATCCAGAAACTACTTATTGCATCTTAACAGTTGTTTTTCTGCTTCTGTGTCTGATTCAGGGTCAGAGATGGACGGTTATAAAATTACGCATCAGTTTGAATTAATTCTGACATGTATAAAGTGCGAACATTGAGTTTGCAGTTTATACATGTTAATGAACATGTTTTGAGTAGTTCACAGCGGCAGCGTTCATTATTACGTCTGTAAACAGAGCGCTGCTGGGTGATGTCTACGTTCTTTGACACATGCAGATCGATTTGAGGTTGTAAACCATGCCACCATGGAAAATCAAAATCAGATTTAAAAAAAAAAAAATCAATTCTGAAAACTACCTTTTATACTTTATCGTTGTCTGATTTTAAAATGTATTTGATGAAAGGTTCAATTACCATTAAAAATCAACAAGCAAACAGCAGAAATCTTTACAGAGAGACTAAATGGCTGCAGGTTCATTCGGTTTTTCCTTTCCCAGAGCAAAATTTCACCAAGATATTGTTTCATTAAGGGAATAGCCGTAGACGGCGAGAGCACGCTCTATTATTGATGGAGCTCATTGGGGTTTTTTCAGCGAGCCACAATGGATTCTCCTGATTGATCGGGCCAGACGAGCGATGATTCGACTCAGAGGAACAGACATGTAGAAGTATGAGTGATCGTCAGAGATAAACCCCCCGCCGAGTGCTCACACACGAGTGTACAGTAAGAGGACGTCTCTGTAATGAAGACAGCTCCCTGACAGTAATGAACAACATGCAGGAGATTTGGCTGTTGCACAGATGAAACAATTAATATTCATGCTTGGCTGGAAATGAAATAAATAGCTGAGATTCTCACTTGAACCTCAGTGGCTGGAACGATTCAGAGCAGGAGAATTTTATCCAAATAGGTTGCTAAAAAAAAAGTTGGTTTGCTCTGGGAACTCTGGTATGTTAGGATTATTTTTCATTTTACCACTTCAGGAATGGTTTAAGAAAAAAGAACAATGAATTTGAGATGTTGGCTCTGACTCCAAACTCTTACGATCTTGGTCCAATCTAGCATCAATGGGAAGTTCTGGACAAACATGCAGATACCACAGCAGACGCTCAGCGGTCCGGTACGCCCGGTCAGGGCTGCTTTGGTGACCAAAGGGAACGAAAACATCATTAGCAGGGCGGCCATATTGTTTCGCCTGATCTGTGTATTTTTTTCTCCCCAAGAATTGGTGAGACTGGGTACTTTTGGATTGTCATAATAAACAATAAATTATTTAATAGTATTGTAAATTCATTTCCATTTGTATGATTTATTTATCTACTTTACTCTTTTCTATTTGTCTTTCTACTAAATAGTCTTCAGTTTAGTGCTTTGGTCTCAAACAGCCCATTTTTTGAAGGAACATTTTGTTCAGAGATTCATTTTATTTGTTGTTTTATTTTGGATATTTAAGATGTTTTCCAGTTCCAGTGTTAAATGTTCATCATAATTTAAAGTTTACTGATCTTTGAAAATATGCTCTTTCATTGTTGTCCAATTATC
The DNA here is from genome assembly GCA_922788865.1 of Poeciliopsis turneri. NCBI lineage: Eukaryota > Metazoa > Chordata > Actinopteri > Cyprinodontiformes > Poeciliidae > Poeciliopsis > Poeciliopsis turneri. The sequence goes on from CAKLNU010000450.1 coordinate 73,478, forward strand.
ATCATATTACTTGAAAATGGTCTCAAAACAACAATATTATTGTTCATTGCAATAACTTCTGGGACAATTTAATGCCCAGCAGTTACCAGGAAGCTTGTCAAGATGAATAAACTAAATGCAGGAGAATGTTTTCAGTAAATCTTTTAAAAGTCTTCAAACATTCAGCCAGGGAAACAATGGAGTGGTTTAGCCCAAAGCACATTAGTGTGTCAGAATGGTCTAGTCAAAGTCTGCACCCTGACTTTAAAGAGAAACTTTTTTCTGACTTAATGTCAGACAGTCAGAAAAAAAAAGATCCTTTTAAGCAGATAATATAAAAAATCTGCTTTCAGCTCTATCTTCACACTCATGTGAAATCATGAGTCACATGTGACTCGTGTCAAAGACAGCCATTGTTGTTCTGAGATGTCTGAGAAACGCTCTCCTCTCACCATCTGTGCTCCACAGACATAAGCAAGTAACATGCGAGTGAACCTGTAAGATAAGTAGTTTGAGCAGGAGGAGAAAACATGCACACAAAAGTTTCAATAAAACAAGGAGCGCTGTTGTTTTCCCGTCGTGTTGCCATGTTAGCTGTCCCTGAATTACCCACACAGGGCCGGTTTAAGGTCCTGCATAATTACACTCAGCTGACAGCAATTCTCTCTCGTTTCCCTCCATAAATAATCCTGCATTCTAATCTGCAGGTGGGCAAATCCACAAACAATATTATCAACCCACACACAGTCCTGCAATAACAGAGTTTCATGATATTAATTGTCAGCACAGAGTGGTGGACTGGTAGAAAAACACCTCCACACCCAGCAGCCTTTTTATTAATGTCGCCGCTTCAAGTCAATGTCAGTTTTAAAAAATCTCTCTTTGCATTTGCTTATAAAGGAAAAGCAGAGCAGCCATGATGCCCAGCCGGATTATCTGTGTCATAGCTTATTGGGTTTTTATTGTTAAGTGCCACGTAAAACAGCACATCGATACATGAGCATTGATTTGCTCATTTGTCGGTGAGCTCCCCCAAATGGCGAACATGCCTGTGAACACACACACACACACACACACACGCTGGTGGATGTGGTAGAAAGGAGGAAGCGCGTGCGGAGGTGGTCACATGGATAAGAGGATGCCAGCATCAGATGTGCCTGAGACCCCCACGCCGGCCCGCTGGGACACCGGGATGAATAAATGGATGTGTCCAGATGGGCGAGAAAGGGAGGGAGAGAGAGAAGACCCCCCGGGCACACACACACACACACACACACACACACACACACACACACACACGAGGTGCATTGTCTGTGTGAACTCAGGCCCTGTTTCACATCCTGGCTGCTCGTCACAAAGTTGTTCCACCAACAAACACTCATTCGTCCTTTCACTTCTATCCAACTGAGCACTTTGCATTGACTTCTAATCATTTTAACTACATTTATGTATTTACACCAAACCCAGAAGTTTAATCTAACCCTAACTTTAAAGCTGCAATATGTAAATTTTACAAAAATACATATTTTGCATGTACATTAAAACTGTCACTTTGTCATGTATGAAGAAAAGTAGCAGACAAAAACAGCCAATCAGAGACAGGAGGAGGATTTTATCACTGTCAATCAACATCATGTTCAATGCTAAATGAGCTAATAGTGAAAAAACAACTCACCGTTACAGGAAAACAGTTTATTATCTGTGGCCATGCTAACTAGCATTAGCATTCACACAGGCTCTGCTGACCGGGAGAAGCTGGGTCCCAGTCCAGGTTTGGGCTCCACGGGGAGCAGTAGGTCTCACGATGAAGCATTTGTTGGAGAAATGGTCCTGACACTGTATCAAAAACAGAGACACACTCATATCAGGCTTATCACAGAACATTACAGATCAACAAGCAGCGGCACTTCAGAGTCAAACAGGCCTGTCTCGGAAACACATTTTCCTGGATGATAAATTGTCCCAGAAGTTATTGCGATAAATGATAATATTGTTGTTTTGAGACCATTTTCAAGTATAATAATGATAATGGCATAATAATACAAGAACACGTTCTCAAAAATTAATAAGCTTTTGATTCTAACATTTAACTGGAACCGGAAGACATTTTAAATATCCAAAGTACAACAGAACAACAGAAACAACAAAATAAATAAATTATAAATTCTCTGTAAGTAGGTTAAAAGTTCAGGCAAGATGATCCATCGGCTTGTTTGCGCGTATTTGCAGATTTGCAAGCATATATTGTTTTACCACTTGTGCAGTTTGAAACGTGTAAATTTGGGAAACTGACATGCGGTGAGGTTCATAGTTGGTGAGGCTCTGACTTCATCAACATATTTACAAATACAGATCCCCTGCATGTTACTGTTTACATAAGGAAATTTCGCGCATGCAGACAACTGGAGGGAAAAAAGTCAATTCGTTAGCATATGATGCAGAGCTGCACTGCGTAGAATAATACCGTTAATCAAACTTGGACATGTAGATGTTATTAATTTTGTGCTGTGCTCCACAACTAAGGGGAGAAACCGATAAAGTACAACTCAAAATCACTTATTTCTCCCTCTCTGTAGCAGACTCGTTGCCATAGCAACTGACAACGCCACAAAAAAAACCCACTGAAATATTTCCCACACAAAGAGCAGAACATTCACTCTGTTGCAGTAGCATGGTTTTAGGATTAAAGTTTATTTTGCGATTATTATAGGAGAAACCTATAAATATATCGCTGCACTTTACTGTATGGAAACTCCATGACTAGCTCGTTGTTACACTCTCTTATGCTGCAGTGTAGATGTCTGGGATCATGAGCGCCCCCTGCCATGAGGCAAGAGAACTGCCTGCCTCCCCTCACCACACGTCACTGGTTTACACATTTGTGAATGTTTTGGTAACCCATGCACATTTGTGAATTATGTTGTACACTTACAACATAACATAAATTAGCTCCATAGAAGCAAGTGTAGCAGGAGAGAGGAGCTTAAATACTGGTGGGGGTCTCTCTAGTCTCTCTGAGTCGCTTGTTTGTCAGTAACATGATGAACAGAAATAAATTGCAGGTGATGAATGAGATGATGCTGATCACCTTGTAATCTAAACTTCATCCTTATTTACAGCTTAACATATACTGGCCTCAGAACCATTGTTGCTACATCAATGGTTATATCGTCATGATAAATGAACAGATACAGCCCTCTACTCGTCCTTCCACCTGCACCTATGGTGCAGGAGATGCATCTTTTGGAAAAATACTGTAAAACTGTCTTTCTCTCACTCTGTCCCTCCCAGTTTTCCTCATTCTTCCTGCCCCCGCCCTTGTTGCCTTGTTTTGAGGTTCTGCTTCCCAGAGGCAGACTGCTCATCCCTCAATAACTCCAGCTGGCTCCCTGCGGTGCTGAGCTCTGTCCTGCACCACTCAATTACTTCCCTCCATAAAGACATACAGATGGGCTGGGACATACAAACACACACACGTCTCTGCAAGCATCCAATAAACACTGACCTGCTGCTGAACGCAGTTAAAACTGTACACAAAGCATGTGTTGTGTTACCAGTAAAGGCAAACGTTTTCTCCCTTTTTATGTTAGAAGATAAAAACCTTCTCCTACCTTACTATTCTTTTTTTTCTTATTTCTTTGCTCCTTTTCCATCCCTGGCTGTGCATCCACAGGCGGGTAATGAGAGCACACCAAAGATTGACTCACCTACCTGCTTTGCTGCAGAAAACTGCTTTAAGTGTGGCACGAACTCACCGTCAGTACATCAAATTCCCCAATAAATAAGTCAGATGGAGACCAACATGCACTCACAGACAGGTACACACAGCACTGCACAATAGATAATTAAAGTTTCTAAATATCAGGTGTGGTAAATGCAATGCAGCAGATGACAACATGAGACTCTCCTCCAGGAAATGTATCAGTAGGCCTGTCACGATAACAGATTTTGCTGGGCGATAAATTGTCTCAAAAAATTATTGCGATAAACGATAATATTGTTTGAAGACCTTTTTACCTTGATTTAATGGAAATTACGTAATAATACATGCAATTTCCTGCCAAAGATGGATACACTTTATTTTCAAAAGAACACTTAACACTGGACTGATACACAAAATAAATAAAACAACCAAAACCAAAAATAAAATAGATTCTTAGTCTCCATTAAACAATAAATGTACTTGAATAAAAACATAAAGCCAAAGTGGAAATAAATACTGCATTCAACCAAAAGAGTGCAGATTATGAAGTCTGTATAGTATATTGGCCTTCAGTAATCATTAGATTTAAATAGAGAAGACATCCGACTGCCTGATGCAATAGTTCAAACTACAGGATTTTTTACCCCGAACGACAATCTTAGAACGTTCTTCGTTCTGAGATCGTCACTAGTGTTGTGTGTTACGGTAGATCGTTGTGCCGCTCCGATCTAAATCAAGGATTTATCCAGACTGGGAGAGTGACGCAGCCTGTTGAATGTGACCGGTAGCCAATCAGAAAGCGCGGATTCTCCTCCTGCTTTCTGAGGGGAAACACGGTGGGAATCCCGAACAGCTGACACGGTGCAACCCGAAGTCCAGCAGACATCGGAATCAACATGAATGTTTATTCAACAGTTCGTGCAAAGAAAATATAAAGAACTAGGGGAGGAGTTGGAGCGAAATTTGTACCAGAAAACCCGGTAACTTTTCAGCTGTTCTTCGTTAACGTGACATAAATAGTTATAATGATTTTCATTCAGTCAGACTGACACTAGCTACATGCATTGCAGGCAGATTGTAGTAAGGAACTGATTAATGCCTGGTTTCAAAATTAGTGAACTGGACTCATTATTTTGTGTCCATTATTGGACACAACACGGTTTCGATCGAACCGTTATAGCGAGGATTTCTGTCGGCTAATGTGTCTCAGGTTTTGATAATGGGCCACCAATCAGCGATCGTGCAGCGCGCACTGGGCATTACACTAAGGAAGTAAGGGTCAGTGGAGAGCACCGGAGTTGAGCCTTTTTTCATTCAGTGTCATCAACAGTAAGAAAAAAAGGCAGGAAGAAACGAAATGATAATTAAAACGATAATTAAAATGAGGTCGATAGTTTTAATTTATCGTTCGATTAATTGACTTATCGTTTATCGCGACAGGCCTATGTATCAGCATGATGTTTCATATATAAATCAAGCATTTTTCAGTTTATGATCAAATTATTTCCATTTCTCATCCTGCAAAACTTTAAAAGCCTTACAATAACTGAGTGTTTTTGCAGCACAATCCAAGTCGCAAAATGTGAAAAACTCAAAATTGTAAAAATGCTGCTGATGTTTAAGAGCTGATGTGGACACAGACATAATGGCAACGTCTTCATAAAATAGTGTCTACTTGATCATATAAGCATAATCTTAGTTGGTTTATTTCAGACATATACCATGATGTATATTCAGAAAACTATTTGAAAAGCCCACTTTCTTTACATTTAAAGAATATGGGCTTCATTTAAAGTCATGAAAATGTCATGTATACATAAATATAATAAATATAATAAATTTAACCAAATCATAAGGTTTCAATCTATTCGACTTTAATAATAATTACCCTACCCTACTTTATGAATAATGCTAATTATGCTCTTTGATGCTAAATAAGTTGGAAAACTAATTTTTAAAATGTAATTAGATGTATGGGCTCTTTGCCTTACAGAGCTGACATCACATCTGCATGAGCGAAATGTGGCCTTCTTGTTTCCGCTTTGAGTTGCCATGACAGCTCGGAAAGACAAAGTCGTACTGCAGAAGCAAATAAAGCAAAACCATGAACATTGTTGTCTTCCAAATATAGTGGGCTTTTAAGTTTGAATGGATTCCCAAACTAACCTGAATTAAGAAGACTTGTGCGATAATTGAAATAACATCTGAGAAGGTTAACAACCTTCACTTCACTCTGGATCAGTTTCTTCAACTTAAAACTACTGAAGGGTAAATAAAGAAGCTGTTCCTGTGTTACTTCCATGGCATCACTTCTATATTCAGCCTGAATGTAACGAGGCGAACATCTTAAAACCTTTCTCCAGTTTACTTGCTGGAGCTTCGGATCGATGTACGTCATTTATTGTTACCTTGGACAAGCCCTGCAAGCCCCTTGTGTAAAAACCCCATTTACAAGAGACCGGAAGCGAACGAACCGCTTAAACCCGAGCGGAAGCTGCAAAGAGCTCATTGGTGGAGAGAATCATGTTTTTCAAAAAGTTCTGCAACATTTAGCCTTTAGCTGCGTCAGTGCTGCCCTCCTGTAGTTGAACAGGAGTTGAATTCTGGGTTGCCTCAGAGCATTTCTGCAGAAAACACGACGCAAACTTCTGACCAATCACACAAACGTCTTCACACAGTGAACAGCTGTTAGCTCGGCTTACCTTAGCTTTGGCCTGGCTCCACACACTTCCGGTGTTTCCGAACTGTTCAGTCTTCATTTTGCGAACTTTACACATGATGAAGTTCACGTCCAGCTGGGTCTTCTTCTGGGGAATTCGGTAAAAACCAAAATCAGTCCAAATGTTTGCCTCAAACGAAAATGGAGCCAGTTGAATTCCACTGGCGCTTCCCGCGCATGTGTACGTTCAGGTACCGTGGTGACGTCAGGACGTCCCACGTAATTGCAAAATAGAAGCTGACAGTCAGCAGAAGTGTTTTATTTTTTATATATATAATTTTAAATTAATTCTGTATCTAGGTAATAAAATAATTGTTTATTATTAATGTTTTTTGTTTTTATCAATTTTGATTCTGGGACTTTTTAAAATGATTGTGAATCGTATTATCATTTATTATGTTTGCTATTTATTTTACATTAAGCATATTTTACCTGATGTTATCTTAAAAGCTCTTTTCACTTCTTTAATCTGTCTGGGCTGAAATGAATAGATGCTTTAAACAGCTATTTATATAACCCTTCATGTGCTGATTTATCCAAACTCAAGTCAAGCATAATATGTGCTCTGTAAGACTCAAACACACACACACACACACAATCGCTCAGCCTTTTTTCTACTTGCGGACTCAAACCTCAGTGCATACGGGGCCTGCTCGCTTCAGCAACAAGGGAAGCAAACATCGTTTCTCACCCAGTCTGCGCCACTTACGCTCACATTAGGCGCCAACCGCTGCGTCTCACAAAGCCACAGAACACAATCTATTCCACACAATGTCGGCAGCAGCTTAGTGTCAGACACGGAGCGACAGCGAGCCATGCACGCTGCAAACTATTTGCGTTTTTTCTCCTTCGCCCTGTTTAATGAGCGCTCCTGCTGAGAGAATCTCACGGCAAATGTTGTTTACATAAACATATCTTACAGTTTTTCTCTTTTTCTACCATTTATCTGGAGGTTCTGCGGTTGTTTGCGGTTCTGGATAAGAATGGAGGAAGAGAAACATCTTTTTTGGAAAGTTTGTAAAAATGTTTTGAATGGATTTTATCTCGCTGCAATCTTCCTCTTACCATATTAAGACTCACTGACCTTTTGTCTGGGCGCCAGTTAGAAGGTGAATACGCCAGTTTGTTATTATAAAGCCTACACAAAAAGCAGGAGAGTTGATTATGGATGTATTTTTAGCTTAAGGAAAAGATGTGGAAGAGGACAGAAAAAGGGAAGGCGTGAGCAAATCTGCATACATGATGTGTGCTGGATGCCTGTCAGTCATTTCTGACACATGGAGTTATAATTATCAGTGTCATTAAAGTGACTCAGTGTGAGTGCCTGGCAGGCTTCTTTATTGCAGAGGTTAATCTATAACTGGTTCACATCTCATTATTAATATGGTAATGGATCTGCTTGGAAAGATTAAGGATAGGGTGGTTGGAGACAGTCAAGGCTATTTTAGGCGTCAGAAGTTTAACCAAATATTAGATATTTGCAGCTTTCTGCAACTGGTTTCTGTTTGAACACTTTAACCGTTTTATTTATTGTATGAAAATGCGACAACTGTCCTGCTCCTTCTTGTCATTTGTAGAGAAACTGGTCTAATAATTGGTTCTTTCATTGCTTTTTAAAGAAGAAGAAAAGATAAAGACAGTAGCATCTAAAATGTTGCCCTATTGTTGATTTTTTTTTTCATTTTAATTTCTATGAATGAAAAACAAGAGAAGCCAAACATCCAGGTGCTTCATTTTCACGGCAAAGATTCATGTGGATATGAAAATTCAAGGAACCATTTTTATGTTCAGATTCTTCACTCTGATACACCTACATCAAATGCAAAGTAATCAACTTCCTGTGGGAAATTTATAATGCATTCACCCCAACCCTGTTTAGTTTCCAGTTCATATTAAATGCACGCTCAAATTCTGATGCAGAGCAAAAAAGAAAACTCTGGTCCACCTACAAACTTCGGTTTTGGTTTGGTTGAAGTGAATTCTGGTTCAGTTTGAATGTCATGTGAACAGAAGCCACTCCAAAAGCTAGAAATGGACTACAGCGCCATGCATTCTGGGTAAATAAAACCAAAGCAAACGTGTGACTCTGTTGCTAAACGGAGAAATGGCTTGTGGTCTTTAACCTAAGATAAAAAAGAAATCCTCCAACCTCTAAAATTTGACACCATTCCATATTTGTCAGCATTTGGTGAAGACGGAAGTGTCTTCTTAGAGGGTTTTGTGTCGTTTCGTTCAGTGTTTCTTGGTGCAGGCGAGGAGGGGAACAGGTTGCTCCAAGGGTTTGGTTTGTTTGACTCAGTGCAGTCAGAAAGAGAACCGCAGCAGCTGAGGATGTGGCAAATGTTGCAGTTTTGGTCTCCAATCGAACCGAGTCTACCAGTCTGTAGAACTGAAAGGTTCCTTAGAAAACAAACAGAATCAAGAAGAGCAATGAGCACAGCCGGCAGGACGGTCTGTGAAGTGGACAATTATTACCTATGCAGGAAAGAAAAAAGTGACGAAAGTGGATTGGTGCTTCTTTAATATATGGTCACAAAAACAACGAGATCTTCTATCTCTGTTTCTCTGCTTAGGCTGAGAGCCAATGGATGGATGGATGGATGGATGGATGGATGGATGGATGGATGGATGGATGGATGGATGGATGGATGGATGGATGGATGGATGGATGGATGGATGGATGGATGGAATACACTCAAGCTTGTTGACATAATCTGAAAAATTTGAAGCAATAGTTTTACCTTTCATCCAACTTTCCACGTTGGGTTTCTTGACTCTTTTCCATTGTCCTCAATCCATCCATGTCAACAGCATTTAAACCTATCAGTTATCCCAACCCCCTTCTCTCTCTCTCTCTCACACACACACACACACACACACACACACACACACACACACACACACACACACACACACACACACACACACACACACACACACACACACACACACACACATAATAATACACACACATATGCATATCACCCCCTAAGGTGAGAGAAATCCTGCTTCTAACATATTAGTGCACTTCATTAGATTCGTTCATTAAAGAAGGCTCACAAGTAATGACTTCTCTGCACCATGTGACTATCAAATAGATTACAGTATTGATAATTGCATTAGTCCTGTGATGAATATGTAAAAAACTGCAGCAGGAATGGGGGGGTGTTTAATATCGCCGAATTAATATGATTTTTTTGTCATCTTGGCTTCAATTCCTTGAAGATTTTATTATAATTTTGCATGTCTGCAGTGTGAAAAATAGACTGGAAGATATCAGAGCCGCAGTGAAAGGAATAAAGCAGCAGAAGCAATAGAGCAAGCAATAACAGTGAAAGATAAACAGAGAGGCAGGTACTCACACATATATGCTCATCAGGTATATTTTTATACCAGATTTCTGCAGAGAAAACCTGGCTGTGATTTATTGATCAATGTTTATTGAGGTGAAGCCTCACTGTAGTTTTACATTGTCATTTCTAAAAGCTTGAAGGCGACATAAATATTACGCAAGTTTAACATTAAACTGTCAGTTGAATGAAAACTAAAACAAATTTTACAGTTACGTGAAAATAATCTGAGTAGGAATGCAACTAATGATCATTTTAGATGACTAATCAATTGATCGATTAATCTGATTAAAAAAAAATTGGCACATTCTATTGATTTTTCGCCTTTTTATTCAATATGAGATATAAATAAAAAGATGTTGATAAAAATAACAAACATTTTACCAGCTAAAATGCAATAACATTGTCATTTCATTTTAGTGAATTTGATCTGCGTGAAGCTAAAACTATGCCACATATTTACAGAGAATAGTGTTTTTATCATGTAAAATCTTTATATATTTTTGTAGTTTTAGCTTAATTACTGCTCTGAAAATTTTGGTTTTTGAGTTGGAATTATCCAGTACATGATTAATTGATTGATTACTAAATTAGTTGACAATTATTTCAATCATCAATTATTCACTTTTAATCCAATTAATTGTTTCAGTCGTAAACATGGGGGAAAAAAAACAAACCAAAAACACTTTGATCCTGTTTGAAAATAATCACCAAACTGTTGACTGAGGTTTTAGTTATAGTTCAGCTGAAAGACCTTCAAAGATTATTACTATCTCGGTTTTGTTTAAATTCATTCCACTTTTTGTTTGCCTGATCTTGTTACATCATTGATTCTTCTTTTTTGCTCTGATCTTGTAAATGCCTTTCCTGTTTAATCATTTAGGAGTGAACTCTTCAGAGTCCTGCTTTGCTCCGTCGTTTTCTCTAAATGTCCTCAGTTCCCTGTTTTTGTCTCCAAGTTTCCGTTTTACCACCTGTTCTCTGCTTGTCATTCACTCCTCTCCGCTCGGCCAGGCACCCCTCCCAGTTTCTGCTCCTCCGTTTCCTTTGTTCTCTTCCAGATCCTCTGTTGATGTCCCTGTTGTCTCTTCATTTAAGTCGGTCTACTTTTCCTCCTCTGTCACTTTTTTTCTTTTACTTTCTTTGGTTTTTACGCTCTAACATCTATCTGCCTTCCTCCTGTTTATTCCTACGCTTGGATCCTTCTTACACCATGAAGTGCAACATTTCAAACATCTTAAATTTTTCTTTCCTTTTCAGTGATGCAGGGAGATGAATCGTGCCTCGGAACACAAAGGGTGACTTTAAAGACAAACATATGACAGAATAAACTTTTCATCCAGCATTGAAGACATTGAATGATAATAACCTTTCACTCAACTTCCTAAAATAAGTTTTGTGCTATGATACAGAAACTGAAGCTGTACTTCCATCCAAAGAAACACAAATAATGATTAATTTATGAGTGAAATTAATAATAAAACAGAAAATTTTGAAACTAAAAGACACTTAAATTAATTTAAATTCAATCAATGTTTAAAACAAAAAAATTAAGTCTTCAGACTTTTGGTCTAAAGACTAAAGGGCCTCTAGTCTCATAAACAATCTTTCTCTTAAGAAGCTGGTAAGTTCAGATAATTTTTGTGTCTAGATCACAAACACAGAATAACTAAAATCTGCAAAAACTTGAGCACTACTATCAAAAAAACCTTTTGCAACTGCCTGTGAAACACAAACATACCTTAATATGCAGTGGGAATGGTGTTAGCATTAGCACAGAAGCTAACCCCAGTCAATCAGCACCAAGGGAAACGAATGCCGCTCATGGATTGGCTGCTTTGCAAACGCCAACGTCTCAGTCGGGGGTATCCAGACTTTTTATAACATGAGCCAAAATTGTAAACTCAAGAGAACACACAAGGCAAAAATAAAAACATTTTTTACAGACTACAATCACAAGAAGTTTTATTGAAATGTTCTGTCCTACTCAACAATAAACTGAGCATGAACTATTTTAATTATGCAATTAAAAAACTCAAATTCCTTTGTAGGAAAGGAAAGAGTGAAACAAAAGGGTTTTATGTGTTTTTCTTATTGAAAGAAAGGCAAGCACTTCAAGAAGATTGAAAATGATTGTCTATTTTCAGCAATAAAAATCTGATTTAGGTCACTCTTTATTCAAAAAAGCTTCCTTTATTCAGGCAAGTTTTAATAATGTAATTAAAAGCAGATTTGAGGTAATGGAAAATCATGGTCCTATCTACCATGAAATTAAAGGGAAAGCAGAAAGCTTGATTATTAAAAGATGGATGCTTTGTGTTTTATTCAAGAAGATCTTAATTTTTGGGTCATGTTTTGTCCTAATTGGGAAAAAAAATCTCCAATTGAATCAATCAGCTGGAGAGAAAATGCCTGCAAACTTTCCCAGAAAAATGTGATTTCTTGTTAGTTTTGATATATTATTTAGATTTTAATTCAGTTATTGATTTAAATTAATTCTTTACAGCTCTCTGATCTCTTTATGCAGAGTATATGTCCAATAAAAATGATGATATTCAGTTCATAAATCATGTATTGCTGTTTGGAGGTTGTTTTGGCCACGGGTTAGAAAAAACATGGCCATCACTGTGGAGTCGGAGGCATCTTGCTGTGTGATGGCACAAGAAAGCCGTTGCTGTAACAGACTGAGAAGGTGTTGCTGCTGCTCCTCTGCAATTTCTGAGTCTATCACTTTGGGGAAAAACGTGCAACCCATCCATCTGGCCTCTGTGGATAAAGATTCAGAACAAGCACTTTCAAATAATCAAATGAAAGCGACCAATGTTGCTTATGTACTAAAACAACCTTCACAATCTGATCATTTAGATTGTGAATAAAAACATAAAATGTTTCTCTTTAATCCTGTGCAAATAAATTTGTTGTAACAGCAAAATAATATTTCTTCTTAGGCACAAATGCTTTGAAATTTCAGAGAACAAATATTATGAAATGTCTGGCAACAGGAGACCTTAAATCTTTATTGCAAATTCTACTTTTGTGTCCTGATTCTTAATTCTCTTTCAGTTTTGCCTATAAGATGACACAGATCATCTTTACAGACAGAAAACCCCAAAGGACTTAAAGAGGAATTGGTGATGAACCGTTTTCTTTTACTTTTGTGGTTTCATTTCATCATAAGTGCTGAAATTTTATAGAATGTTTTATGGTGCAGATATTTGACACCAGATGCATTTAGGTTGAATGGAAAATCGCACAAATGAGAATTACAAAAATTCCAGTATGTGCAATATAAATATGCCAATTTTGAAAAACCTCAAGTTCTTTTATTTAAAAATGTTTTGTACTAGAATGATATGGTTTTGGAGGGTGGGTGGGGCTGGATGTATCAAAATTAGCGCATTTCTTAAAACTGAAACTTTTTACATATTATACGATCCGTGATCCAGAACTGGATGTTACTACTGACGAAAAAAAAACAAAAAAGACAACGGGACAATAATAGGAGGATGATGTTTTTAATAACTTGAGTCAAAAGTTATTCACATGATATCGTTTTTCTTATTTAATGGAAACACAACAATTGTTTTCAAGATTAGTGGAATATCAAAGTTTTGCAATGGAAACGCAGCTGATCATGTCCGTTCAGCGTAGATTTCTCTTGTGGGGCGTTTGCCCAGCTTGACTCTGGTTGGATCAGATGCCCTCATAATTCAGCCTGGACTCTAGAGCTCATCCTCTATCTGACATTAGAGGAAACGTCAGCATCTTATTCAGGCTACGGAGTGAAAAGCCTTTCAAACTTTGTATCGGGGGAAATTACAGTTGGTGATTTTACATAAGAACTTTGGATCCAACATGTTCAAATGACACACAAAAAACAAACCATCCTCCTCTTTCTACTTCCTGTCATCTTCTTTGTCGTTTTTGCTAGTAGTAACATTCAGCTGTTGATGCAAAAAGTGTTTCCATTGCAGTTTCTATCTGCTGAAAAACCACCTCATCCTCTTTTGTTGAAAACTGTAAGTTTTTATCAAAATTTCCATGTTTCCATTTAGCAAATTTATTTTCACAATTTCAGTTTGCGTAATCTTTGGTCATTGGAAACGCAGCTTTTGTTTGTCGGCTGTCAACAGCATTCAGCAGAAAATCATTCTCTTAAACCTTTGCATATATTTTTGAATTATTGGTCATTTCCAGGACCGGGAACCCATTGGCTGCTCACCATGTTTTTACAATGGAGTTGTGCGCACTAATCCACTGAGAACCAGCAGACGTGAACTCACTCGGTCAACCAAAAGAGAGTGTAAGATGGAGTTTTTGTGCAGCATTGGATCAGCCAGCCTCTCCCCCCCTGTGTTCCCTGAATGCCCAGCAGTACATTAGCAGCAGAGCTACAGTTACGGCGCGGCAGTGCCAGAGAGGAGCCCTGGGAAGCTCCGTGTCTCTGCGAGCCCCCACAGGTTTAATGGCGCAGGCTTCTCTCAGCACCTCGCTGGCTCATGGCGAGCTCGCTCCCCAGGAGCACCAAGGTCACAGTCAGATAGAGGACACAGCCGCCTCAACCTGGCTTTGTTCTTCTGTTTCTTCCTCACAAAGGCCGAGTCATTTGGGGCAAACAGCAGAAAGAGGGGGAAGGTTTCCTCTTTCTCTCTCTTTGAATGTTTTCTCACACGTTGAATGGTGTTGAAACTAATGTCTTGCCTCATCCAAACACATATGGACGTCTCTTACCCCAACAGAATGAAAAAAAGAAAAAAAAAATCCAATAGGACAAACTTGTGTGGAGTCAAGAGTACTGTATTGATCCGCTCCGTCTGTGATGAATTTACAATTAGACTCATGGCAGGATGCCGCGGAGTCCGTCCTCTGTGTGATTGAGCCTGCCCTCTTCGCCTGCACAGCCATGGTTTGTGGATGAAACATTAGGCAGGCGAAGCGGCGGGCAGGTGCTTCTTCTTGAAGACGGAAACAAAGAGAATCATTAAAGAAAGGGGGAAGAGATAGAGAAGATGGATGTTCGATGACATTGAAGACAAGAAAAGGGGAAAACACTTGAAGAAGTTGCAGATCTTTGGCAGAACAGTAGAAAACACTGGGGGGGGAAATAGGAAATACTAATGAGAGGAAACTAAAATTAGTACCAAAAGTGAAGAAATAAGTGTTTCTGATTAATTATTTTCTTGCAATGAATCTGAAATCCTGCAGTTCGTTGGTTGCTCCCATCATCTAAACCTGCATGTCTTTGCAGGATCATCACAAGGTAACACATTAGGACAAACAACCATGCCCACACACTCATAACTAAGGAAACTACAGGGTGTTTTGACACCTGACCCATTTGGTCTATTTAAAATGAATGGTTGCTATAGAGATTTAAAGGTTTCTCAAACATGCATAAAATAATCAAGGCAACACTGCAGGTATGTTTTTGATGAGGGATTAACGTAGTAAAAAATATGCCTTTTTTGTGAAGAAAAAATAAAGTCACCTCTTTATTTGCTAACATATCTTGTTGCTCCAAACCTCAGTCAACCAATCCGATAAACACCAAACAAAACTCAGTAGCAGAATAAGCTGTCTGGCTTCAGCAGGGAGGATTTGGAGAGTTTTTCATGGTTTTAACCCACATACTAAACTCTGCTGCTGCTCAACCCACAAATGCATCTTCCTTAGAAATGCAGCCATTTAAAGGGAAACTAACGGGAAGCACCATTAGTACCAAGAAACAATTGACCAAACACTAATTCACAGAAGAGTTTGGTTTTAAAACATGCAGGTGTCCATTCTGAGGACGATGTGAAGGAATGCTGCAGTTCAATTGGGAGGAGAGGGGGGGCTGCCAACGGGGCTGCAGCTTAATTAACTCTAAAGGAGGCAAGCTGTGGGCCGCCCCGTCGCCTTGCATATCAACGAGCCGAGTGCTTTCTGAGCACCTTCCCAGAGAAGCCCCTCTTTGTGAGCCGGAGGAGCCCATTCAGTGCAGGCCGGGAAAACCCGCCTCTTGTTTTCTGCTCCGTTCCTTCAGTTCAAAACTCAGAGATCAGTTTGTGACGAGACGAGACTAAATCCAAAGCTGTAATGCTGGTTTTGTCAATCAAACCACAGAAGAGAGAAGTACAAATTAAAATTAATAGTTTTGCTCAATGTTTGCTTTTGATTCTATTTTTATTGAAAAAAATAAAACCCATAAAAATTCATGTAAATTAAATAAGGTCAAATTTTTGATTAGGTCAAATGTAACAATAATCTACAAGGATCAAACATCTGCTTATTTCCACACATGCTGCCAGTGGGACTCAAAGCTCTGCTTAACTGACTACTGACCTCTAGTGGCTGAAAGCGGAACTAATCATCCAAAATTAATTGAGCCTTTTCTAATTAGAGTGAGAATAAAAGTAATAGTCAAGGTGTTTAGAGGGCTTGTCGATTAATTTGAGGCTCTCTGTTTCTCTGCTCACTGTGGGTGAATTTCCGTTTCCTAAGTCAAATCTTGACCCTGCTGGACCAGAACCAGGAGACATTTCTGCCCTTTTATGTAACAGATGTTAGACACGGCATTTTGTGCATAGAGTGACTCAAACTGAATGAGACATGAAGAAACTCGTCCTGGAAGAACGGTGAAGGAGGTCAGACCAGAAGCCTGACATGATCTGTGATGAAAGGAACGTGGGATTATTAAATCTGGACCTGCCGCCTCCTTTAGGCCTGCTGACCTTGAGCTGCAGGCTTGGGGCGACGACCCACTGCAGTGGGTCATCTCTGGGCTGGGATGTTAACTCTGCTGTATGTCTGGAGCTAAATATTTCAAGAAGACTGCATGTCTGTTTATCTGTCAGAGAAATTTACTGTCAGACTGCTGGGATCTTAAACAAGAAGGCCTGGGTATTTATTCTATTGGTTATCATAATTCCAATTCATGATGTGTAAAAGCTGTTTATATGTTTGGAGTTGTTCACTTTACCATTTTCTCCACAGTTTCTTTCACAAATAATAATAAATTCAAAAATATGATGAAATTCAATTCAATTTACAATGGTGTATTAGGGCCACTGCAGATTGAAAAAAATAGACTGATACATTTTGAGATTAAAAAATGTATTTTTTCTCTAAATTTATTTTAGAATAAATTTTTTATTCTAAAAAATGTATTTTTAGAATAAATTCTTTACATTTATGAGTCTTAAAAGTTCAAAATTTCTACGCTAAAAACAATCAAAACAAATGAACCTAGGTAGCACTAGCAGGAAAAACGGTTCATTATTCTTAACCAAACGCTAAAGAGAAATCCTCCAACCACTAAAATCTGACGCCATTTTTGTTTCCATTTCGTGAAGAAGGAAATTGTGCTCAGTTTCCTGTGTTGTTTCCTTCAGTGGTTTTTGTTGCAGCGCTCCCACAGGCGAGGACAGGAAAGTGTTTTTCTAAGGAGCAACCATGAATACATTGAAGTATGAAACCAACGGCAGCAGCTGAAAATTTAACAAATGTTACAATTTGGTCCCCATTCAAGCTGAGTCCACAGCTGGACTATCTGATCGGGTTTACATCAACAGAGCTGATTCTGTTTCTACAAACTGTCTCAAGGGGGATGAATACAAATTCTAACCTCAATTTTCTATTTTCCATTTATGAAAAAAAACACAGAAAATAAAATAGCAATTTTGCTCAACATTTGTGTAATTCTGTCATAAAATCTCAATAGGATCCCAGCTGTAAATACGGGAAGCTCTGTGTGCCATATGTAGCGCCGTGCTTTGACAGCTTCACTGTGGGAGCGCCAACATTAAAGCCACACTCATCAGTGCCTCGGCTTATCAGTCCCTGGTTTCATGAGAAGAGTTTGTTTTCAAAAGACAGATATTTTTCTTAAGAACACATCAAAGAAACCTGGCATGCTTATTTCCATACTTCTATGTGTTGCTGAGGCCAAAAGAAAGAAAACAAGAATTAAGGTTGAGAAAAAAGCTTAAAATTGGGTGACTTGATTTCATGCCAGGTCTGGAGGAACCACGTCAAAATCCAAAAGTATGTGCCAAGAGAAATTACTTCAGCTTTCCGAAATCTACCAGTTAACTGTATATTTTCTTTTCTTTTCACAGCAGGGGAGGTAGAAAGCCTCTTACTTCAAATTCTGGTATCTTAAACTGTGTAAGTCATCAGATGACAGGCCAAATACAAACAAGTTTTCACTCTGTCAGGAGAAAATGCAGCTTTATGTGATTAATAACAAATTTAACTAATGTTTTATTTAATTATGTGCATGCTTCAGCTTCATGCGCTTAAGAGCACACAGACTAAAGCCTTTGTTGTAGAAATATTTCTAAAACAAATTAAAAAAGGGTTTGTTTAAAAAACTAAAGGTTAAGAATTAAAAACTGAATCCCTAAGTTAAAGGGATTCAGGTGTGGAATAATTATCAGGAGTTAAAACTTTGTTTTTCATTCATTATTCATTCATTACAGGGGCAGTATCATATAAAATCATTTTTCTCTAGCGTTACATCATTCCAGCATCAAAAACAGACTCCTTCACACTAGCTAGCAGCAATTAGCAGACAGCTGGTGGAGCTCGTTATAGGAGCTACTTCTTAGAGCAACACTGGTAGAAAAAAAAAAAAAAAAGTTGTTAAAGGGTTAATGATGACTTCCTGAAGGCGGAGTTTCAGAACACTTTAAAGAGAAAGAGTTTTTAAAGAGACAGACGCCCAATTTCAATATGTTAGATTACAAAGTAAAATTTATTTTAAGTCAGATTTGACATATGTAGTATTTTATTATTTTAAGAACTGAAGGTAACAGTTACTTGATTATGCTATAAAATGGGACTGTATGCCTGGAAAACACAGAGACTGCCCCTTTAAATGAAAAAAAAAACTGTTTTATGTTTTCTTTTACAACATAACTGGAATTCCTTGGAGATTCTGTATGTTTTAGAAGAGTATAATTCTGCTGTTTTGATTTTGATTATGTATAAAAAGTGAAGGTGTAATAAGCTCGTGCTTCTTCTTTGGTCTACACTTTGTGTTCAGGTTTTAACATATTTTTTGTCTATTTCTTTTCTAGTTTTCTTACATTTTTACTCAGCATTGTGTGTTTTTTTTGTTTTTTTTTTAAATTACACATGGAAAGTTTAAAAATGGCTGAAAATAAACCATTTAATTTGAAATTTGTGCATTTCCTGATTAAACTCCTAACTCGCCGTCTGTGGACAGAACCTGCAGCTGAATCCTAAATGTCTGCGCTTCCATACATTCTGTTCACATAACAGAAGAAGCTGTAACTCCAACACATAAAACGCTGAGACTTCTCTGGGTTTTTTTTTTTTTTTTTTTACAGAAGCCGACCTTTTGATTCATAATTTGTGTGGGTGTGAGGATGTGTGTGGTCCGAGCCCGGCTAGCGGGCAGTGTCTGCGGGGGGTCTGTGGATAAGCCTGGTGGTCTAAATCCCCACTGACAGCCTGGCTGCTCTGCTATAGGTGTGAATGCGAACTGTCTGCTGACGGCTGCAGATGGGCTTAGCCTGTCAGGGTTTCTGCAAGGCATCCATCTCCACGGATAAACTCTGAACGAAGGTTTTCCACCATGTTTAACACCATTATGTTTGGATTCGTTGCTGCTATCATTTGCCCTGAGGATCTTGTATCTAAATATGATGATGTTGTGCCTGTAAGGATTTGCATCCCTTGAAAATTCACACTTTTTCCATGCTACAACCATAAACTTTAATGTTTTCTCTTCGGGTTTTATGTGATAAAGCAACACAAAGTTTGTGAAATGGGAGGTAAATAATTTTTTTATTCCAAAATAGTTGCTTGTATTCATTTAGCTTGAGTGGGCTTTTATTGTTTCGTTTATCATTTATCGTGATAAATGACTTATTATGTTGTCACAATAAATTGTGATTGATGATGTTTAAAACTCCCCAAAACTGTTCTTTATTGTCAGGATTGATTGTTTTGCTGTTAGTGTGACATGTTTAGTATTTATCTACAGGAAACTTCTAAAGGACAAAGAAAATATCTCATTGTTAAAACCCTTAATCTGCATGAAGTCGGTTAATCAACTAATTGCTTGATAAATAAAAATGAGCTCAATAATTTCCATTCTGATTATTAACATGTATTCATGGGGAACTTTGTAGAGACTTCATAATGCATTTTATTTATGCTTTCAGTTGTGTGTGATTTTTATTCCTCTTTTATTTTTTGTTTTGGTTTATTATGTTTTATTTTGGATATTAAAAAAATCAACAAAAACAAAGTTTTATTTGTGTTTGAGAGGGTAAAACTTACACAGTTTATTTGAAATTGGGTTCAACACAATATTATCGTTTATCGCAATAATTTATTATGCAGCAACATTAGTTATCGTGACAGGCCGAAGAGCAATTCTATTAAAAATCAGCAGAGATTTTATGCAAATAACCCCCAGTTGTTCCCACCACAACAGGGCAAGCAGCAGCGTGTGTGTGAGTGTGTGACCCTGATTCGTAAGGGGATGATGTGTGTTCTCTGTACCAGTTCACACTCCGTGCTTTCAGAACAGTCTTTGGGGCTTTGCTGTCCTCATCCCCAGATTCCCCAGCTGAACCTAATGCAGGATGGAGCAGCAAGAAGCCAAGCGGGGAAGTTCAGGATGGAAGAACAGGACGGTTTAAAACGGAAAGAACAGAATAAAGAAATGAACAGATGGAGCAAAACACCAAAGAGTACATAAAGACAACTTCTGTGAACCACAAGAAAATGATAGTTGTTTCTTTTAAAAATATCCCATAGTGTAGCAGCCTTTGCTAATAATAGTCTGAAACGTGCATCAAACAGGGTTAAGGGGTCGCAGAGCTACTCTGGCTTTCATCCCCCTTTATTGCTGTTTCTGAGCTGCAGAACGTCTGCGAAATGTCAAAGGACGCTGAAGCAGGCAGGAGGAAAAATCAATGGAGTCTGGAAACAGTGTTTGGCTCCTGCGCTTTGTTTCCAGCGCAGGCAAGCCGGAGCACAAACACTCAAGAACATGACGCAAACGTGCTTTGACATTTCACCTGAAAGGAGAGCGTCTGAAAAGTCTGCTTTCAGCTGATGCTGCTGGGGTCTTTTATTTTGAAGATCACATTCAGGGGGAAATATGTGGATCCATTTATTTAAAAGGTTGAAAGGTAATGTAGATGTTTATTAGATAAACAAGGTCTTTAGTTTGTGAACATGATAACCTGGCAGCATATTTACTTTAGAGGACAGATGAATGAAAAGGAAACCAATGATTGTCGTCAGTCTGGCCTTCAGGCTGTACAGCACCTTTCTTACATTAAAACTCTGGACACCTTTACAAAAAATGGCTTTTTATGCAGGAGAGACATTAGAATAAAAACTTCAGACTAAAGACTTTAAAACATGACTTGTTCCATCTCTGCTATAAATGATTTAATCCCACATGTGGAAGTGGGACAAATCAGATTTTCTGCTGTGAAAAACTCAGATTTGGGTTTCATTAGAAAACGAAAATCAGATGTCTCTCTGATTTTTTTTCCTATATTAAATGTTTCTACTTTTCCATCTTGGTCTTCTACTGAAAACATCTTGCTGACAGCCACCAGAATCAATCAATCCAATAAACAGAATTAATCACATTTCTAGAGTGATGAGGTTTCATGTCCACTTGAATTTCTGAGGCACCTCATTATACTCAGTGGATTATATGAACATGACCTTTATCTTCTGCTGCAGTCATGATGACTCGGGAAGAGTCTGCAAAAATCCTGAAATGATTCCCAGAAGAAAAGAGAGCTAAGGAACGCAGGTTTAGTTCCAGCTACGGATGCTTTTATGTGGTTTTGTTTTTTAAACTCTCATTACATTAAAATTCCCTGATTATTTGCTGCTGAAATTTATTTCTCATTAAAAAGGGTGTGGTGGCTGTAGAGGACTAAAATGGTGGAGCAAAAATAAAGATGGTTAATACTCAGAAAAATGAATTCTGAGGTTCGGAAACTAAATGACATTTCAGGATCAGGCAGTGAAGAACAGATGAACCAGCCTTGAAGAATGACAACCGGTGAGCTTAAGAAATAAAGACCTGTGAGTTAATCAGGATTATCAGGAACAGCTGGGGAAAAAAGGAAACAGGCAAACTGAGGAAAGGAGAATAATTAACACAAAATAAACTGAACTAGACTAAATTCACACAGCAGGTCATAGAATAGATTAGAAACAGCCTTTATTGTCGAGCAGAGGATTAATAAAGCTGGAACAGAAGCAACAGATGTAAAGGTTCACAGAAAAAGCTCTTAAACTGTTAGAGACAATAAAAAAAAAAATAAGATTAACAATAATAATACTAGTATCAGACTAACAGAAAAATGCTGTACAGTCATTAGAAATATATTGAACTCACAATCCAAGGGATGTGCAACTGAGTCGGATCAAGTTTTCAAAAATGTCCATCATTTGTGTTGAACTTGATGCTCAATTTAGATTTTTTTTTTTTTTAAAGTCTTTTTCTTGTTTTTGCATGGTTGATTATGCGACGCCGTCGCCCAGGAGCGCTTTGTTTCCGGCAGTAAAGATGGCCGCCATCTGTGACGATGCAACGGGAGCCGACAGCATCGTCACAGATTCATAACAAAATGAAGGAAGTCAATAAATAGAAAATACAGCAATCAGCAGCGGCCTCTAGAGGAGCATTGACTGCAGCTTCTCACCCGGTTCTGACCCAGTTCTGACCCGGTTCTGTTCCAATGTGGAGTTGGACCAGGAGCGGTGAAGTTGAGATGAGAATGATTTCATCACTTCATCATTATAATTTTCAGCCTTTGTTTACCGTCTGGCTTCTTCTGGGGCAGAATTATGCACAACAATGCACAACAATGTAAAAGTCGGATAAAATGTGACATGAGCAAAACAAAACAATATTTCACAAATAACTAATAAAAACTAGCAAACACACTAAAACTAACTGAATTAGACAAACAAAAAGTTGAAATGAATAAAATAAAACTAAATCACACGAAAAACCCAACGGTATGCTAATGACTTTCAAAAATGTGTGTTGCAAATTTGTGCATTTGTTTGCAGCCATTTTTCCTGCAGACGTTTCGAAAACTGTCTGATGCAATTCAGGTCTACATGTGAAAGTGGCTCCAGTCTGATTTATTTTTGGACATAAATATCGTGACTGCAGTGAAAATGTTGCATACGGGCTGCGCTCCCAGTGTTGCCTATAAATTATTTGCCATGAAAATATCAGAAGTGGGTCGTTTGGACTGCCATGAAAAAGTCATGTAATAGTCACGTTTGGGCAGGAAAACTGGATTTGGGTTGCATCCCCTGCTGTGTGAATGCAGCTTTAATCACAAGGGAGGAAAAGATTAACAGGTCATTAAGAACAGAACACAAAGGAATGAACCAATATGGGAACGCGCTAAAGGCAATAAACAAGTATGGGAAGAACCTTTCTAACAAAAATCAACCCAGAAATAATCAAGGCAGAAACACAAAACCCGGTGAATCAATGCAGTCCAAGTCAATTATAAAAAATGTAGGAGTTTTTCTAGGCTAACATGTTGTAGCTTCACCGCAGAGACAGACAGGTTGGGCAACTTTTTGTTGGAAAATGTGGGCAAACAAGCAGACTTTTTATTTTCAACTCCTCCAGAGATTTTCTCTCCTGTCTGAGTCTCCCGTCCACAGAGGGACTCAGGATTCACAGACGATCCGAGTCACCAGGCTGGACGGGAGGAAAGCAGCAGGACAGGCTTTGAGGAGCTGTGATGTTTAGGTGTGGATAGGATTGAGGTTTTTCCCATGTCACCTCAATGCGTTCTGCATTACGGACACATTTAGGAGGAGTGAGAGTCGGACCGTATATCTGTCAGGATGACAACGAGTGAAAAACACTATTTTCAGTTCGTTACACTTTTCTCTCTGATCGCCATTTTGTCACTTTTCTTCACACCTTCTCTACAATTCAATTTCTCTCTTTAAACCTCGATTTAACATTTGATTCTCTTCTATCTTTGATTCTTTTTATGTATATGTTCACAAATACTAGAACTTCCTGTTTTTTTATTTGACAACCTATTTTTCCTCATATTCAGACCATGAAGGGGAAGCATTAAGCAAAATTCACGTTTTGTTCTTCAATTCTAATTTCTGCTGCTCCAAAAAGTCTCAGCTTAATAAAAAACCAGAGCTGGTTTGTGGTAACAAGTTCATAATTTTTGGTGTCTAGAAAATGAAACCTCCAGAATGTAAAGTCACAAATCAGCAGGCGCTGCCCCGTTACCTAGCAACCCTGCAGAGCTGCAGGAAAAGACAAAGTGTTTTGTTGTTGACTTACTGTCCAGAATCCACTTGTTGGTCGAGCAGAAGGATCTGCTAATGCTGAAGCTTTTTATAGTAACTAAAAAAAAACTAAAATTGATCAAATAGTTTTGTTTACTGAAACAAATAAAATGTATTAATGACTAAAAAGTGTAACTAGCTAGAACTACATTGTGCTTGCAGCCATTTTTACTTGTGAGAGTAAACGTTGAGTTGGGGGCGTGGCCAGCAGCTCATCTGGATTTAAAGTGACAGAGCCCTAAAACAGCTCAACTGAACAAACTAAAGTCTCATCATCCAATAATCATTTTGTGCAAAAAACTGTAATGAGCATGTTTTGTATAAACCATAGAGCTAGAATAACCTGTTCAATGAACCATAATAGGTGACCTTTAAATTATTATTGCTTGCTCTTAGTGATCCCCGTTATTTACAACCTGATTACCAACAAACTGAAACTAACAGGAGAAAGAAAGAAAAATAATGGATTGTTTGCTCCAGTAGGTGTAAATTAAACCACTTTAATTTGTCATTTAAACGATGTTTTAAGAAGAAAGTTGATGTGTTCATCCTTATCTCTCCCAGCTCGTCTCTCTGCTCCTCTCACTCCCACCGTATCACTCTCATTCTCACTCCCTCTGTCTCCATTTTCTGCTGTAAAGGTTGTGACACCATGACTGAGTATTTGACAAAGCCACTTTTCTGCCTGGGCCATAACAGCAAACATATTTCTCTCTGCGCGCTACTGCAGCACATAAAACCTTCCTTCTTCACCTCTCTTTCTTCTTTTTATTTTGCTCCTCCACTCAGCTGTGAGGAGATGAGAGCTTTTCTTGTAATTGAGCTCTTTAAATCTGTGCAGATTGTAACATGCTGCAGCGATCAGCTAATATTTACATGACGCAATCAGCTCATGTTTAAATAATGCATCATGTAAACATAATGCAGTGAACCTGCAGCAGCGTAGAAAAACCTTTTCCTCAACAGCTCATTGCACAAATGTGCAGAGCATATTGATTCAGGCGCTGATGATAACACGGCTGCATTAATGTAATGAAACGGCCTTTTAGCCCGGAGGAAAACAATTCTTCTTCCTTTTTTTTTGCCTCTATTGTTTTCAGACAGGATTATTTGGCGGTAAAACATAAGGAAGCCGACCACAGCGCTTGGGTGAGCAGAGTTGAAGTCTATAATTACCCAAGAGACTGAGGGGGTGAGGAGGGAGAGGTGGTCATTTAGATGGGATGTTAATTGTAATTACCGGTCTGGTGGGGATGTTGCTATGGCAACCTTAGCCACTCTTGGTTTTGGCATGACCGAGGTGGCTGCGTTCGTGTGCACATGAGCGTGTGTGTGCAACAAAGGTTAAACAGGACAATGTAATGTCCAGCAGCAGCACCTGCAGCAGCAGCGCCACCTAGAGTCCAGTTCAACCCCCAGGAATCATTCCAGCTCCACTCCATGTGACGTTTGGGTCTTGATTGGATCCATTTATTTAAAATGTTTGGGAAAGAAAAAACTGGATGACTAAATTTACACCAAAACTTGGACATTTTTTTAGATTAATCTCAGAAATGCTCCAGAAAAAAACAATGAAAGTTTTTAGTATGAAATGTTGAAACTTCATTAGAAAAAAACGCAACTTTTGACATTTAGAAAATTCTAGATTTTTTTCTTGAAAATTCTGAGATTAAACTCAAACTTAAAATGTTTTTTTTTAGCAAGTTTTCAACTACTTAAGCTCCTTGTTTTTTCTAGAAAATTGCTGAGAATAATCTAATTTTGAAGAAAGTTTTTAACTTTTCAAACTCAGATATTTCCAAATTTTTGCTAGAAAACTTCTGAGATTGAGCTCAGATATCAGGAATATCCTTGTTTTTTATAAAGAAGTTCTGAAATTAATATAATGTTTTAGCAACTTTCTCACTTGCAGGAGCTTTTAAGCTTTCATTACTGGTCTTCCTGTCAACCTCGTTAATTAGTCTGTGTTTGTTTGTTTGTTTGTTCTGAGAACCGGATCCTCCTCGCTTAGGATGGTGAAGATGGTCAAAATGCTTAAAAACGATTGACGGTGGAAAGGATACATCAACCTGAGGGGTTTCCTCTAAACTAAAAGTTTTTTATGTATCACTAGCTAACTTGAGCTTTACAGTTGATCCAGATGTTGCTGTGAAATATAATAAAAACAAAGTCAATGTTTAGATGTGGCCATCATAAAGTCCCAATCTCAATCTGATAGACAATTTGTGGGCAGGTTGACAGACCTCACCAGTGAAACCAGTTCTGCCAGGAGGAACTTTGTTTGCTTGTTTTCTTGTTCTACGTTTTTTCCTGTTTGGTTCAGGAGCTGGAACTTTGTGGGTTTCTGTTCAGTTTAATGTTTTAAGGGTAATGAGACCACCTACCACTGCTGCAGGCCGGGACTCACAGTGAGCCTGTTCCAACACACTAATACCAATAAATGAAGATCAAAAGTTTTACCGTGGGAGATCGACTGCAGCCGCAACGATCTGCCGTGATTAAACATCGCATCTTAAATGGACCTTAAGGAACCAGCTCAACAAACACACATGGCTTTCACAAATACTTTCTCCTTGCCCACAAAAGCTTCTGGCTGCTTCTGCCAGCAATCTGGCAATCTTCAACTTCTTCCATCACATTAGGGATAAATATTCATCTCATTTAGCAATTAGCTAAATAATTTAAATGAAACCATATGTCCAATCAAAGACAGAATTACAAACACGGATTTTAATATTAAACAGTGACTTAACACTGTGAAGAAAAAATGGGAGCCGCATCATCTGCCACAGGGGCGTGGCCACAGGTAAGAACCCCGCCCCTTAAATCTGATTGGCCCCCATTTCTTACTGAAAAGTTATTTGTAAGTTGATTTTTATCTTATTTCAAGGGCAAGACATTTGCACTAGACAGAGGCTAAGCAAAAATGACTTGGTAAAAGTTTGTGATTTTGCAGTGCCCAGTTTATTTTAATCCAAGCCTGCTATGCATTTAGTTATAACAGTAATTTTATTGTGCTACTCTTCTACAGTTTGTGCCCTGCTGTAGATTCTAGACACGCCCCTGCTGCTGTGTTGTAATAAATCACAGTGACACTCATGGTCTTCTGATTATTATGACCTCCAAGATGAAAGATTTCCTGACAGCCTTGTTACTCCGGATGAGACACTCGTTTCCAACCTGATCGTGCTCCGAAGAAGAGCAGCAGCCGAATTCTGCCTTCTGTCATTATGTTATCGTCTTCCTCAGTCATGACTGATTGGAGAGTTAATCAGGCGTATCAGATAGGAAAGTGATTAGGTAAACACCGAGAACCAGCGCTCATTAACGAACACCAAGCATAGTTGGGTGATATAGAGTCAAACTAAATAATTGGCCTTGATTTGCAAAGCTTGAGAGTTTTAGTCACACATCCGGCTGTGTGAGGAATAATTCTGTTAGTCTGAGCTTGCAGCGCCGCAGCAATGAGAAACGTCGACTCGTCTTCAGAAACCTGAGCTTTAAAGATGCCAAGACTGAAAACAAAAGTGACAATTTAGTTAAAAATATTTTGCTAAAATGTATGAGAACAAAAACAACAAAACCCTCATATAACAGCAATAATCTTTGCAGTTTTTAGGATCTTTTTTGCTTTTTGAGTTCTCACTTCATGAATATGAAGTTAAAAAATTACAAAAATAAACTTTTTATGAAATCTGTGCAATACATATAAAATATAAAATGCTGACTATTTAATTTCATTATAATTCCATCAATGACAAGTAAATAAAACCTAAGAAAAATATAATTCATCACAATCAATGACAAAAAATGCTAAAAAAGACCCCAAAGTTTTCAAAATGATCATTTTTAAAGGATGCATCATGAACTATGAATCTATTAAATAAATAAATGAATAAACGAATAAAAAAATAGTAGCAACAAAAATAAATCCTAATTTTTTTTACTCATCCAATAAAAAATCCATAAAGCAAATTATTTAAATAAAAGGAAAATATGTTAAATTATTGTGGATGTTTTGGAGGTTTTGTAATTTTAAAAAAAATTTGCAATAGAAACTTTATACATTATTTATATATTGTTACTATAAAGTATAACAAATTCTTCACATGTTTAAATGAAGACAACATCTAATTAAAATCAAATTATTTCATATGAAACATAAAATATAATCTTTTTAATTGTTCCTCTTACTCCATCAATCTCAATCTCCTGCATCTCTCATCCACACTGATTAGATGACAGAAACAGGTCAGACATTGATCATAAACGCTGTTTTTAATTCCCTTCTCATGTTTCCCTCTGAGTTTCCATCTTTCTCAGGTCATATTTGCTGTTTACCTGCAACTCCAGAAGAAAAATATGATCTTTTTGTGTTTATTTACAGTTGAAGCTGTGCATTACAGTGAGTTATTGTGTGAGCAGATGAATGAGTCTCGCAGTGTCTCACTGTCCAGTGTGATCCAGCCAGGAAGGTCTGCTGCTGGCGGCGTGCCTAATAGGTTTCCATTTGGAGCTCACTGTTCTGCAGAGGAGGAGGACTCTGCTGCTGTCACGTTTTATCAGCTCATCCGTTCTTCTTCGTCTAACCTCTGTTTCTGTCTGCCTCATCCCATGACCTGCCAAACATCCTGACCAGCTGCTCTCCAACCATTTACATTTCCACTTTCACCCAAATCCATCCAGATTACGAGGCCAGGCTCTGCAGTTGGCGATGAGGTCAGAGGGAACCTTTAAACTCAAAGCCAAGCGTCCGTTCCCGAACCTGGAGTGTAAATGTTTCACTCGATGCTGCGTGTATTTTCAGCATCTATTGATTCTCACTAAAGGAGAAATGAGGAAGACAGCAGGAGGAGAAAAGAATGAAATACGCAAAAATCTTTCAGTTCATTTTTAAAACTCTGTCTGTTCGGTCATAAGGCCAGTGTTCTTCCTTCATCCCTTCGTCTCCAGGTTGAGGAAGCAACATGGCATGTTTCTGTCATGCCTCTAGTCCCTGCAGCCGTCTGAGAGCAGATCGATACTCATCGCTGTCTGTTGTTCTCTAATCACAGCTCCACTGGTGGGAGATGAAGCTGGGAAATTTTCCTTTTTTGGACTTTTTTACCCTTTCCTCATGTGGTTTTCTGGCTTTTCCCCCCTTTTTGGATATTTCCTACAGCCAACTGACACCCAATGCTGTGAACATTTTCTTTACTTCACTGCAAAAACAAAATCTGACGGAATCATTTCTGTCTTGTTTCTGGTGCAGCTGAAATAAGTCAGAACTAACTTCACTGGAAAAAAAGAGAATGGAGCTGCAACTTTTAAAAATGTGATAATTTGTTGTATATAATCAAATTACATTTGTCACACTGAACCTGTTCACATTTGTTTAACATGACAACTAAACATATTTACTTGGATAAACTTAATTTGATTAGATGTAGGAAACTAACAATATTTTCTAAAGTTGGATCACCTGTTTTCTTTTTTGTGTTATAAGTAACTTTTCAGCAAAACGTAAAGGATCTTATTTTAATCAATAATTCCCTAGTATTGATGAAAACAAACGAGTTTCATTTGGACATTATTTCACTTATAACAAGACATTTTTCCATTTTACAAATAAAATAATCTGCCAACAGAACTACTGTTTCATCAATATTAAAGGATTATTTTTGATTGACAATAAGCTGCTATTTCTTGTTAAAAAGTTACTTATTTTCATATTTCCAAATCAGCTTCTGATGATTCTGCTGAGACGTTTCAGTTAAAGCAGGACTTCCCATTACATTGCAGTATAAGCGGAGTGTGTTAATGAATTAATTAGATCCTCTTTGATCCACCGTCATCGCCGGGCGTCTCTCCTCCATGGTAATGACCTTGTGATGGTTCTGACTTTAATGGGATTTAAATCGATTTAGCTGCTTTAGTTCTCTGTGCTGCTTAGGTGGGCTGGAGAACTGATCCCTAAACGTTCCCACATTCCCAGCATAAACTGCAAAACATGACATCAAATCAAACCAAATTAACCTTTTTTACGTTATGAGGTGCAGCAAAAAATAAACTTATTCTGATTTACTGATCCAATAAACATCAGCTGGATGGCAGTTTCAACAAAGTTTCATTTGAAAGTGTTCACAGATTCAGATGCCTGCAGGTTTTCTGGTCCAAGTCCATCAACCTGCCTCATTACAGAAAGTGCAACAGGGAAAAAGAGTTTTTAGTTATTAGGCTGGAAACCAGAAGCCAAAAAAGAAGGAAATCAAAGGAAACATGTTTGTAGTTGGAAAAATCACCAACAAGAGAAGAAACATTTGATCATTTTCACTATAGCAAACCTATAATTTTATTAGGCTCTTCTTGATGAACAAACAACTACAAACTGTAATCCTTCCAGGTTTATTCAGTCCTCATGTCTGGGTTTTTGGTAAATGTTGCTACTTTTCCCTAAACAGTTTTACTTTCCTAATTTCTTGGATTTGGGTTCAGTTTGTCTCAGTCAGATTAACATTTCTACTTTTGATTGACTTTGAAATATTAAAAGTTTTTATTTGAAACTTGACATCAGATAACTTTTAAATCCTTAAAATATTTCCATTTTATGGAAGAGGATTAAGACCAATGAAAATAAAAGAATTCTGACTTTTTCCTTGTAATTCTGAGTTTTGATCTCAAAAGATTAAAGTCAGAATTCTGAGGAAAAAAATCAGATTTATTATTTTTTTTAATTCTCATGTACCCCATTGCATTTACGAAAATCAATATATTTCACTGATGTTAAAAATATCACTGGAAAACATCTGGAGCAAAATTGTCTATTTTGCAGGAAAGGATTTTCATGCAGTTTGGACATGAAAATCAACATATATCTTACTTATTTGTCATATTCCTGCAACAAAATTTTAGTTTTCATGCATATTCATCTAAGCTAAATACAAAATGGAGCCTGTTAAATTTGTCACTCGTTACTTGATTTTACTCTGAAAATGATTTCACTCAAAGTATTTCAGTAATAAATCTTCCAGATTTATCTGAAGGACAAAACGCGCCTCACTTTTGCCTCAGTAATTGGTTGTGGCAGCTTGGTGGGACGTGTCCAGGTGTCATTAGTCCGCGCTCTTTCTTCTCCTGAACCTCGGAGTGCAGAAAGCCGGCGAGGTTCCAGCAGCTGTCATAAATAAAGTCCATTACTGCTGCAGCTGCACCCTAATAAAACTTCCTCTGCTCCCACAGGTGAGGACCACCAGTCTACATGTCTGTCTGTGTGAAACTGCATGTGTGTGTTTCATTTAAAACTGAAACTTTGGTTCATTTCATGAGAATTTTCAATCTGGACCCAGTCCATTTCTAACAAAATAAATAGTGAACCAAAAAACGCAGGTGGAGTCACACATTCAGGAATTATCAGTCCAAGATTTTGTCTTTTTGGAGCCACAACTGAAATGTGAGAAATTCTGTCAAAAAGCTTTTAATGAAACCAGAATATTCACAACATGGCTGCAAAATAAGACAAAAAGTGGTTACCAGAATTTAATTGTTTTGTACAGTTTATTTATTTAAGTCAGACAGAGAGACGTTGGAGTCTGAGGTATGATGGTTTCAGTAATTATCCGAAGCAGTAAAACTGCCCCAGATCATCAGGCTGCAGCTGTTTTACCCCACATGAAAACCCAGCGGCAAACATGGACCGCTCTTAAAGTACTTTTGGTTGGCTGGCCTCTTCTGAAGGTTTTCCACTGTTCCATTCTGGCGAATAATGTTTCTCTGAGTCCCGAAGCCTTAAATGGCTTCATAATATTTTCCATAGTGACAGATGCTGGACTCTCCTCTGAATTTCTTCTTACATGTTTGTGATTTGAGATTTAGACTCGGTCTGATTTGGGACTAACGTTCACACATTTGCAACATTTTCACTTGTTGAGTTTCTCTTTCTCACTGCTCTGAGTCAAACCAACCAAACCCTTGGAAAAATCTGTTCTCCTCCTCGCCTGTGGGGGCGCTGCACCAAGACTGAAGAAAACGACATAAAACCTCAAAGAAGACTGAACTAAATATAAACACAAACGTGTTGTGTTCATATTGTGACGTCACATTTGAGCAGCTTTAATTTCTGTTTTTGGTAATAAACACTCTCACATTTGTTTTGGTTGTATTTACCCAGAATGCCTTGCACTATAGTTCACTTCCTGCTTTTGTCTCCCATCTGCTTAGCATTCATACAGGACTATATCATTCGAACCGTACACTTCAGATATTGAAAATGTTTTCTCAATGTGATTATTTCGTTAGTTTTAGTGAGTTTTAATCATTGCACTGTGAATGTGCACCAGCCTGTCCGCTCTGCGGTCCAGTGGTCAAATGGAGGCCTCGGCTTCCTGCGCCGCTGTCAGACAGCCGACATGAAGACGGGATCAAACGGAGGAGATCTCGGTGACTGCAGTCAGACGTCCTTTCATCTCCTCTCTGGCATGCAGACTCTAATGCTTCATTTTCTCGACGCACAACCGAGGGACTCTGCACAAAGACACATTTCTCTGTGAACCTCTCCTGTGTCTGTCTCTCCTTTTCAATTCTGCTTTAACTGGTTCATTCCTGATAGAAATACAGATCCAGATCAGCTCAGTTATGCTTTTCAATTTTACATTCATCTCTTCTTCCCCCAATGTGGGCGCGAGTAAATATGTTTATTTCTGCTTTTGCTCTTTGGAGAATTCAGCTCTCTTAAAGCGTTTTTATGCTTATTTAAACCTGCAGGTGTTTGTTTTGAATACAAGTAGTTTATCATTTTAAATCACTTGAATCTGATTCCTTTTTCATGTAATTTACATGGAAAATTATGGAGGTAGAGCTGCTAATTTGGATAAAAACCAAAGTTGAGGTCACCTGAATGAGATCCGGTGTCTTTGTGTGTAAAGGTCAGCCTCCCTCTCTGCCATCTTTTCTTCCACATCAAAATAAAGGGAGATTTTTTTTATTATTTGCCTGAAAATGTCTCAGTGCTGCCCTCTTTAGGTCAAACAGTATCTAATCAGTTGAATTTTCTTATTGGTTACAGCAGTACTGGAAGCTGGGGTCACTAAATCCACCTCTTGTTGCTAGGAAACAGTAAAAAAAAAAAAAAAACTGATCAAGTTTCAAGGATGGTATCATTTAATAAAGTTTGTGACGGTTTGTCATGGTTAAGAAGGATAAATCTTTTTAGCGTACAAAACGTTTTTTGCTCTTTAGTCTCTGGGTTTCATAAGAATCTGTGAAAAGTTCGATTTCTCTGAGCTGCCATTGGCGTCCGAAGAAATTAAACTCCCCGTCAAAAACCGCCAATCAAAAGAAGGAGGCGGGGCTTAATGCTGTCACTCACTCCATCTATTCTCTGTTCAATGTGCTATTGATAGAGAAACAACTTACCATTTCAGGAAAACTGTCTATCCACCAACATTGGATATGCTAACTAGCCTAGCATTCATGGCTGACTCTTCTGATTGGATGATTCTAGTTGAGTTGTTTTTTCACAGATTATCTGTCTTACGTTATTCAGATATGCTAATTTTAACAAATATAAAAAACATTTTTTAAAGTTGCATACTGGTGCTTTAAACTCATCCCTGGCCACGCCCCTCAGTGTCTCTTGGCTCTGCCCACTTTGGTGAAATTTTTCTAAAATATATCAGAGGGCAGTTATACTTTAAAGAGAAGTTACTTTTTATACTTTAACCAAACTCAGTAAAATAAGAACTTCCCTCATTTATTCAACACAACAAACCAGCAAACACAAAACAGATTATCAAATTAACTCATTCAACAAACAAAACCTATATATGAAAACAGCATATCATGTGCTTTCTTACATGTTTTATCAAAACTGGAGCAGGGACAAGTTTGGCCACCTCTCAAATTATTAATAAATCTACCTAAGTTACCATCGAGGAAATCTTTCTTCTGCCGCTGTTTTCCTTCACTCAACATAGCTGCAGATTAAATATTTAGAGTTCCCACTTTCCGTCAGTGCAAAAGTGATTCCTGGAAACAATCGGGCGTCTTATTGTGTTTGTGGAGCTGTCTACTTCCAAAAAGCCTGTTTTGCTGGCTGACTCACTGTTTACTGCACATGTCTTTGGTCTGGATGGATGGAAGAGAGAAAGTTCAATCTCAGGAATCCAGATGCAAAATCAGGGAAAGTTCCTGCCATTATCTGCAGGAAGTGTTTGAAAGCTTTAAAAACATGAATAAAATATGATGATATATTGGTCAAACTGCTTATTGAGAATATAGATTTGCATAAATCTCAGTCAGATTACAGGGCTGTGAAAATTCCACTTATTAATGTAAACAAACAACATTTTCTGTTAAAATACATCTTTGTTGATGATTTTTGGATCTGTCTGCATCTTGCTCACAGATGCCCGTCACGTCACCATGAAGAGACAACAGAAAGGGAGAGTGTGACACAGATGCCTCCCCCTGACAGAGAGACAGACAGGCGGACGGAGAGGTGTGGCGGATCCTGAGACGCTCTGCAGAGTTAATATCCCCTCTCTGAGCCACTGGCTACCATGAGGATCCAGGCTGACGTCAGGGATATTTCTGTCCATCTCCCGGTCAGGGAGGGGTCATTAACTCTAATGCATTATTCACACATGCTGCATCAACCTAGACAGATCTTATCTCAGCAGGGCAAAGCAACTATCAACCCTGAATAAACCCTAAACCACTCCGCCTTCACACATCTGAATTAATCCGTTCAGAGGGAATTTAAAAATAAAAGCGATCCTTGTTCCTTCACTGTGTCTGTCTTGGACGTGGAGAAGCTCAGCTGTGGATTTCTGAATGATGTTCTGAATGTCAACAGCTGTCACGAGGCTCACATGGTTAGATAAGCCCTCTTTTCTCCCGCGAACCCGAGGGAGGATAAAACCCACACGCAGGCAAACACATGCACACACTTACTGAATACAGAATGCAGAATAAACACTGATGTCCTTCCTGTGTGCAAATATCAGGTGAGGCAAAACGGTTTGCATGACCCCTCAGCTCCAACGTTGTGTGCAATGCTAGGGGCATTGTTGATAGAAACAAAATGGAGGAGTAACTTTCAGCCAAAAAGCTCAGACATTTTGAAATTATTCGCTGAGTATATCAAATAAAACATTTTTCAACTTTTTAAACTTGGAAAATGTCCAAAATTTGAAAATTTTCTAATTTTTTTCCTGCCATTTCTTTCTTTTTTGGAGCTCAGAAATTTCCTTGTTTTTTCCAGAACATTTCTGAGATTAATCTCCAGGATTAACAGACTAACATCCCACCAAGATCCAGAGAAATTAATCCATGTCTTTGTCTTTAGTTGCATTGATTATTGCAACTTCCAGTGGCTCCATGTAGCTCAGAGAACAAACTTAACAATATTTGTTCGTTTTTAAATTACTGAACGGCTGAGCACCACAATACATAAAAGATCTGCTGTTGGATCAACCTCCCAGACTTCTCAGGTCTTCTGGTTCTGGTTCTGCTCTGCATCTAGAACCAGAACCAAACATGGAGAAGCAGCATCCAGTTTTTAATCTCCTCTTATCTAGAATAAACTTTTCTGTTACTCTCCTTTTTTGTGTTTGTTTATTTTAGTTTTTTATCATTCCTGTGTTTTTTCAGTATCTTGCAGGTTTAGATTAGTTCATCTTCACATCAACTCAGACCAGCTTTCCTCTCTGTGCAGAATAATGAAGGTCCACATTACAATTAGTCAAATAATTCAATACTTTGATTTAGTTTATCACATAAAATCCTTTCACAAAGCACAGCTTGAATTTTGCATCCTCTAGATGTTACTTTCTCTTTTTCTTTGAAATAATACCAGAAAATGCAGTAAATAAACTTCAGCAGTTTCTTTGAATTTTAATTTAAATAGATCAAAATGTCTGATTGTTACTGTGTTGCTTTAAGGAAACACACAAACAGGATTCACTGGAAGCCTTGCTATTTTTTTCTTTGCAAATGAAATTGTTTGTTCTTTGTTTTCCCTCCCCTTTCCGTGATGTTTGTCCTGATAGGCAAATGTGCCTCCATTTGTGCTGTTCTGCAGACAGGTGGCTTTGTGTTTTTGTCATTCAAATCATAATCTTTGTTGCTTTGCATCGCCGTGGAGCTCCAGGCAACCTGGATAGTGAACTTGAACAAGTAATTTCCAGAGTGCAGCTCTCTTCTCCCCTCTCCTGTCGGATAACAACGCAGTCACTCAGACACACACACACACGCACACACACACACACACACACATAATCATCACAGTTTTTCAGACCAATTAACAAGTTGGACACTGGAATAATTATCCATGAAAAAGCAGCATGTTGACTCTGTCCTGTTTTTTGTCTTAATTGGGGCTTGAAGGTCACCGATTCTGCAAAGTGTTTGATCATTGGATGAAACTCCGAACAACAGGAAGTTTGACAGAGCTTTTGATGATGATGAGTCAAATGTGAGCAGAACAAATATGATAATTCAGGATCTATTTCTGCTGTGTTTTAACAAATATCTTCAAAATTCACATTTAAAAAAAAAAAAAAAACACATATTGCAAATTAATAAACAGATTTTTTTTGTTGTTGTTTTTTTGGTCTACATGATAATTTAATCTTTATCTCTTTATTTTTTCTAAAAGTGCAGCAAAGTAAGTTTGAAACAGGCAGGAATTTCATTTACTGTTTTTTTTTTCAGTTGACCATAAAATCTCTACATTGTTTCCTGAGAATGAAATCAAGCATGCATCTTTTTGTTTGACGGAGGAAAGCAGAAATATCAGTGATCCAGAGTTCCTGAGGACTCCCTTTCCTCTGCGCCGTGTCGGCCCATTGTCTGACTGTCTCATCTCTCAGCAGGCCTCATTCAAATCAGGAGTAATATGATGTAAATCAGCCTGGATGAGGCTAACAGTGACAGCAGCCGGGGCCAGGAAGCCAGGCGGTCAGTGATAGGGACGGGAGGCAGCACAATGGAGCCCGGAGCTCAAACACAAAGACAAATCGGCCGTGAAAAGAAGGGCCACTATGGCCGGCATTATGTGAGGAGTAATTGGTTGTTTTTGTCGAGATGAAACTGAATCCTTTTACAAATAGACTTGAGACAACATGGAAATAAGGACAGCAGATTTCATCAGCAAACATTAGAGATTGTTGAATTAAAGAGAAAGAATGAAGATAATTACTAATGAAAGATGTTAAAACTTGATGGCAGCGCTGTGGGATCACTTGAAGTGCATGTTTTAGAAAATCCCTGAAATTTTGACTCTATGCTGCAGCTGACTGATGTTTATTTTAAAGAGTTATGAGGATAAGTTTCTACATTTCCCTATGCTTTAAGTTAATTTACTCAACTTGGCAAAAACATTCAAACTAGTTGTGCACTGACTGCAATTTTCTGGCTGATTGCCAATCACAAATCTTTTTTAAAAATCTGACATACAGAGTCTGATTTTGTCCAGAATCCATTTATTTTGTCTGAAATGTCACTAAATATAGCAAGAAAGTTGCTAAGTTGGCAGCATTGGAGTGATTATAAGTGGAAACATGCAGACATGAGCTGCTGGTTGGCTTAAATCTTTGCTTGACTGACCTTCCAAAAATAAAGAAATTGGGGACGATTTATTAGCTCTTGATATATAAAAAATGTTATTTAAAAAGAAACTAAAATCCAGCTCAACTTTATTCCATGTTGTGGAAAAATCCTAACATGCACTATCACTTGGTTTGCAAATTCAAGTTTAAACCAATTTTTTTTCTTTACATTCAGCAACAACAATGACTGTAAGTGTGGAAAAGCTGAACTTTTCTGTGTTTGTGACACAACCTTCCCCTCAGCTGTTTTGCCCTGTCAAAGCCTGCCCTGCAAACTGATCCCTGATGGAGTTTAGAAAGATTATGAATGATGCAAAATGGTCTCAGGGTTTTAAAAAAGTTCAAATTTCCAAGAAAAAGCAGCAAACATTGCTGACGGCTTGACACTGAATCCAAAAAATGTAAACATTACAGAGTTAAGCCAATGTAGAGCCATATAGCATACCCCACTCTGCATCCAGCCATACAGTAAAGTTGGACAGCTTGGCTTTGGGCGGTGTGAGTGGTAGTGGGCTGGTGGAGGAGGGGAGATGGTTTCATTTCAGACTCCCAGTGCCCTCTGGCGGTCCTCACAGCAGACCAAACCCAACCTCCTTATTTCTGACTTTGGCTCGTCTCTCCATTAATAGCTTAGTGCCGCTCCAGCTCCCATTGTTATTCCTGCCTGGCTGCATACTGAGCTGGAGATGCTGCATGTTTATCAGTCCAGAAACATTGTGCAATCCTGTTTTGTTGGAATGAAAGAAATCTCTCAGAAATACCAAATTATTTTGACTGAAGGTTCACAGGAGCCCAAGGTTTATGCAACCATTTTCATCTTTGAATTGTGTGGATTCATTTATCATTATCAGCAACAAAGAATCAAGCCCTGCATGTTTGCACATGATCTGCCAGCTTTAAGCAGGAAGATTTTGATCAGAAACATGTTTAATGAGTACACGTACTAACACTCTGGCTCAGTTTTGTTTAACACCTCAAAGGATTTGAATAAGTAACTGTCACTGCGTGAGCATAATTAGGATGCTGTGTCATGTGAATTTAAATGTCCTTATTTGCCCCGAGGATCTCTTCCTGCAAGATGAACTGCACATCAGCATCATATGTGCACAAGAGGCAGAGCTTAATGAGTTACTTTTAACTAAACATACATGCACTAAGCAGTAAATTAATCCTTCGAATCATAATTATGCCACTGGAGTAAGATACATTTTTTGTTCTACTTTTCTGTTTTACTCTGAAAGGAATTACCTTTATAGTCATTTTTAAATTTTCCCTTTATCTCCATGTCTCAGATCAATAAAAGTAGTAATAAAAATCAGAAAGTCACAATGCAGCTGAAAATGTCAAAAAGAGATTATGTTACACTCAATGTTTACCCAAAGTGTACAAGGTCGACTCAACATGTGTTTCTGTTATTACATGGAGGAATTTAAAAGCCTCTTTCACTAAACATTTCTGCCATAAATATCCAAATTGGAGACATTGACATCCTGCACAACAGTGAGCTTTCAAAAGTAAAACCAGCAGACAGGAAATGTCAGCTTTGCACATAAAATCTGCTGGAAATCTTCTGTTCTCTTCAAAATAATAATGGCGGCTTAACAAAGGGAAGCAAATCTGTCACTAGGAGTAAAAATCCTTTCAAATTTAAATGATTTATCTCATCTTAAATTTAATGCTGGACGTTATTTCTGAGTCTTCTCGTTTGTTCTTTGCAATCCTGCCACTGATTTGCCACACAAACCAAATGTATTTTGGCCTTTTGCAAGTCACCTGATGGATGGCTGTGAATACTTTGCCTGCAGAATCAGAAGCACCGATCCACATGCAAACAAAAAGATGCCTCTCTGAATGTTACTCATATGTAGCCGCACATCCATTCAGTACAATCTCATTATTATTTTTTTTCTTTTTTTGTCCATTCTATGACTGCTGTGAGAGCAGCCCATTATATATTTACAGTTATTTGTTTTAAATATTGCAAATATAAAAGTTGCTTTGTTTTTGTTTTTCAAGCTTAAATTGAACTGCTTTGTGTTTTTCACACAGAAATGTGAAATCTATCAAAACAATGTCATTTGGTAAAATTCTTGATTGTATTTTAATTTCTTTAAAGAAATAGTTGTAGATTGAAATATTTTTAAAAATCTCTAAAATGCATTGAAACTAACAACATCGATTTCTGTTTTTGTAGAGATCGAGTCATGAAACAAAATGGAGTGAGAGCGCCCTCTGCAGACAAGCTGAAGAACTGCTTTTGGCAGATAGATTCTCCTGTTATTTGCATAGTGGAGGTCACGCGTGTTTTTTTCACTGTGTTGTTTCACTCCCTGTTGGAGCAGTTGATTAATACAGAAAATCTCTTTGAACTCCTCTTGTTGGTATAATACCAATTAGAAGTAACAATAGATCAAAGATGTAACAGATGTGGTGAAACAATCTGTTTATTATTCTGAAGATGAATAATCATTATGCCACCAAGATGCAGAATTATAATGTCATAAAACAGTGAACCCTTACAGAGGCATTTTTATAATCCAATAAAAAATAATAAAAAAAATTTTTAAAAGCAGGAAAACATTTTGAAACAAAAGCTTTTTACTTACTATGGAAAGTTTAGATTTTTAAATTGAAGAACTATAGTTTTAGATTCCATTTAATTTTGCTGAAAATGACTTCAAAAGGCACATAGTTTGCAACCTACTGAAAAATAGCTTCATATAAAGAATATTCCTGGCACAATTAGTTCATCCTTAGGTATCCAAGGTAGCTTTTAGCTTGGAACTCCTTGTCATACCACTCCGGTCCAGAAGGTGGCGACGAACATCAGCGCTTCCTGTTGCGTTACGAGGTTATGGTAAGAAAGAAGAGCGCTGCAGTTTGGTAATGTTTACACTGAGCGCAGAGGGCAGGAAACGGTGAGTGTCTGGGATTTTAAACATTCACTTTTAACATATTAAAATGTCACAATGATTTTACAGTAAGGAGAACTTGCCGCAGTTATTTCTAAAGACACTTAGCTTAAATGAGTCTGCTTCATCGATCAATTGTTTTAGTGTCACTGTTTATTATCATAATACGTGTTTCTATTGCACAATGTTCAAATATAAAAGCTAATGTTGATAGTTTGATCATATTTAAAGCTGTGCTACGTCTTTATATTTACATCTTACATTAACTTCCAGGTGTGAAGAGCACACCTGGAAGCTCGGTTTTAGAGTAAGTGCGTCAAATTCAGAGGCTACGATCCTGAACGCAGCTGTCCCTGGTTCGATTCCCGGCCGCGGTCCGTCTGCCGGCCCGGCTCCCGTTCAACTATTAATGAATAAAGGCCTCTTTAACCACAAAACCATTGTAAAAATGCTGCTGACACAGTCACACAGGGAAAAAGTCGGTATTGTACGTTACCGTCACGTCTCTGGTGTTACGAGTTTTTCTGATTCAGAGGTTTTAGGTCAAAGTGTGACTGCAGTTCCTGCAGCTCCAGGCTCTTCTGTTTCACAATAGGTGCTACATAAACAGTCGCCTTTTTGTAAACCATCAGAAAAAAAACCCAAAAAACTGGACACAAAGTGTTTTTATGATTCTGGTGTGGAAAATAATTTATTTTCTAAGAAAACTGGAATATTGGTTCAGGAGTGGCTGAACAGAAGGAATGCAACAGTTCAGTCCTGAACACATCTTTTTTTGCATGTGTTTTATTCTGCATGTAATTTTTTTATTTTTTGAATAGACGTTATCGAGGCTGTGGCTATCCCTCTTGCATCTGCACCTTTTTCCTTCCACTAAACCTTCCATTATGGGTTGATAAAGCTCTATTTAAGGATTTAGCTCCGTTAGTAGAGAACTTCAACAGTCTTCCTCATGACTGTGTCGGCCATAACAGAACATTTCTGCTTATTCTTTTTATTGGTTTGATGTAATAATCCAATTATGAGAGACTAAACTTTGGTTTTATGATAGCTGTAAGACATAATCATTATAATTAATAGAAATGCATGGAGCATTTTTTCTTATACTGACATTTATCTTTACAGTATAACAGACTCTATTTATGAATATGTAATTGTTTGGATGTTTGAATTTAATCAGAAATGTATCTATGAAAATACTTTGTAAATTGTTCTCATCAGATTAGCTTTATATAAAACATAATAAACTTATTAAGCGTCTTCTTGTTTCAGGTTGGCGGTAGAGAACAGAGTTTTCCCACCATGGAGGCTGCTGGTGACCTCCTGAAAGTCTTCAACATGGAGGCCAGCAGAATGTCGGTGACAGTCGGACTGTTCCTCATTTTTCTGTGTCTCCTTTACTGGTAAGAAAGTTCCAGTATAATGTCACTGTAAAAAGAAAGTACAACCTTTCTTAAATTCTCAGACATCTTCTTTCTACCTTGGATGTTTTGTGTGAACTGAATTTAATTTGATATTAGTTCAATATATAATGGC
This sequence comes from Poeciliopsis turneri, assembly GCA_922788865.1. Taxonomy (NCBI): domain Eukaryota; kingdom Metazoa; phylum Chordata; class Actinopteri; order Cyprinodontiformes; family Poeciliidae; genus Poeciliopsis; species Poeciliopsis turneri. The sequence goes on from CAKLNU010000450.1 coordinate 115,600, forward strand.
ATGTAATGTTTGTTTATTTTCGTTTCATGTGAATGCAAGTATAAATAATTGTAATTGAATAGGAATAGGATGTAATACTGGAAGTTTTTATTGTACTTCCATTTCTGCTTTGATTAAAAATATCTTCCTCTCACCTTGTGCAGGTATTCGGTCTATCCGTTCTCAGTCCTTGCTCGGTGTGGAATCAAACATCCCAAGCCAGTTCCCTTTTTTGGTAACATATTCTATTTCCGTGAGGTAAGATAATCTGCTATAAAAAATATAAATATCTTTAAGGTTGCACAATATTAAGAAAAATGGGTGATAATATTGAGGGGTGCTGGGATAACAAGAAAATACATGATAAATAAAGAAAAATGCATTTCTGCTTTGGGTTTATTGCAAACCTACACATTATAGAATCCAGCTACTTGAAATAAAATCCACATTTCGATCTAAACAACTAGATTTTATTTAAAAAGTTTCTTCTGGCTGGCGACTCATGTCTTCATATTTCTGATGTTCCAAACACTCTTCCAGGGTTTCTTCAAACCTCTTACTGAACTTATAAAAGCACATGGCAGAGTGTGTGGGTAAGTCATTTATTTATCTATCTATTGTAATTCCCGCCTATTTGTGCATCACAGTATTAGGGTCGCTGTAGATAAAAAAGGAATACATTTCTGCATAAAAAATGTGCTTGAAAAATTTTGATATTAGTCTCAAATTTTTGAGAAAAAAAAACAGAAATATATACAATTTTTTTTAGCAAATTTAAACTTTTCCAACAAATTTCCATGTTTTTGTAGAAAATCTCTGAGATTAATCTCAAAATTTCTTAGTTTGTACTAATACTAGTACACCTTTGTAGAGCATGGAATAAAAACACAAGCTAAAGTTTTTCATGTGGTTTGGTTGATCTGCAGCCTCAGTGAGGAGATGTTATTGTTGTGTTGCAGGTATTATTTGGGCCGCCGACCCGTGGTGGTGGTGGCCGACCCCGACATGCTCAGATCGGTGATGGTCAGGGATTTCACCAGCTTCCCTAACAGAATGGTGAGAACTTCAGTCACTGCAGGAAGTGTGACTTCAATAAACTTATTGTAACTCCTGTGTTTTTTTTATTTCATTTTTTTGTTCAGCAATTTCGATTTGCCACCAAGCCCATGACGGACTGCCTGCTCATGCTGAGGAACGAACGGTGGAAAAGGGTCCGCAGTATTTTGACCCCGTCCTTCAGTGCTGCCAAGATGAAAGAAGTGAGAGAATATTGACTAAATGCTTTTATTCTGAAGCCACCAACTTTAATGCTCTTATAACGGGATGTCAATAAACCTACATGAACAATAGATATTTTTAGTGTGGAATGTAATTTATTTACTTTTTTTGTACAATTGCATATCTGAAAAGTGTGGCTTGTTTCGGTATTCACATCTCAGAGTTAGAAATTTGTGGAAAACTTTTTATGTTCTACATTCTATTTCATTGTTTTGCATAAAATCCCAATAAAATACATTAAAGTTGTGGTTGCAACTTGACAGGATATGATGAAATTCAGTATATATTTATACAAAGACAGATTTTTCTTCTCACTTTGCTTATTTGTCACACTGACATGTTTCAGATCAATAAACTAATTTTAATATCAGGCTATTTTAATCTGAGTAAATTTCTTTTTTGTTTTCCATGAACTGCTGCCTACTTCATGTTGTTAGACAGGTTCGATTTAAGTGATTCCTTAAATAAAACAATCTTTGTCTGATAATAAAATTAGTTTGGTAATCTGGAGTTTCATGTAATCTGTCGGAAGCTTGGATGGAAATGACAATTTATTTGCGCCTTAACTTAATTTTTCTAGATTTTAATTAAAATTTTATCCACATTCTTATGTTTTAATTGCTTTTATTAGCAACATTTTTAAAATTTCCTGCTATATGAAAGAAAATCAGAATTTTCTCAGGTTGATGGAGCATCACATCGTTTTTTCTCATGAGTTTTTGTAAAGTATTTCCATCCCCTCCATGTACTTACTGACAGTTTGGTCCAGCAAAGCCTCTTTCCAGGATGTGGTTTCTGGTTCGGTCCAGGTTCTGGGTAAATTTCTTTATGTTTTCTGCTGCAGATGGTTCCGCTCATCAACACGGCTACTGATGCTCTGATGAAGAACCTAAAGGTCCACGCTGACTCAGGAAAAGCCTTTGACATCCACAAGTAATCAGAGCAAACGAAACTGAACATTTATAATAATTGCATCTTTTTTAAAATGAATTTGTTGTTGTTTCCTGCTGCGAGGTGTTTTGGCTGTTTTACCATGGATGTTATCGCCAGCGTGGCGTTTGGCACTCAGGTCGACTCTCAGAACAACCCAGACGATCCGTTTGTCCGCCACGCTCAGATGTTCTTCTCATTCTCTTTCTTCAGACCTCTCATGTTGTTTTTCAGTATGTTTTATAGCTTTATCACATTTCAATTTATTTGTAGTAGCATCAGTTTTATGACTGATATCTTCTCCTTTTTTGCCACAGTTGCTTTTCCCAACATCATGGCTCCCATTGCGAGATTCATCCCAAACAAAAGGCGAGACCAGATGAACGGCTTCTTCATCAGCATCATTCAGAAGATCATACAGCAGAGAGAAGAGCAGCCTCCCAGTCAGGTGGGCGTTTCATGCTGCGCAACAACTGGAGGCTTGGGAAATATTCTTGGAGTTTTCATGTCTCATCAGCCACGTTTAGGATTTCATTTTGTGGAAGACGAAAGAAATGAGTGCAGGTTTTTGTTTGGGAATGAGAAGGAGACATTTTTTTACTATTAAAATATACCTCTGCTACCCCTAATTAATAAACATTAATAATAATTAATATTCATTAACTGCAGCAGGATGGACCGACTGCAGAGCCACCAAGACATGGACGTCCAGCTGCACCAGCAGCCGGCAACAGTTAGAATCCAGAGAGACATTTGGACACTTAGTGCCGCTAAATTAGTTGCTTGGAGTCACAAAAAAGTTTGAATTCTGAGAAAAAAATATAGAAACCAGAGAAAAGAAAGTCCGAATTCCAAGAATTTCTTATTGTTTTTGTAATTGGCCCGAATCTTCTCCCGTAGAAAATGCCTTCCGCACTTTGAAAAAAACTGAAAGAGGATCAATTGTTTTTCTTCCATAATTTGTCATAAAATCCCAGTGATATTTGGTTTGAGAATCTGAATGTGAGAAGTTCCAGTGGTATGATTAGTTTTTCCTGTTCTCCTGCTTTTCCCGACATCCTGAGGATAATGAGTCCTGTTTTCTTCCAGCGGCGTCGGGATTTCCTCCAGCTGATGCTGGACGCTCGGACCGGCAAAGAGAGCGTGTCTTTGGAGCAGTTCGACACAGCGAACCCCACGCAGGAGCTGGCGTCCTGCTCGGATCAGGAAAACGGGTCGGCCCACCAGCAGGAGTCGCCCGCCCGGCGTCCGCTGAGGAAGATGATGACGGAGGACGAGGTGGTTGGCCAGGCCTTCGTCTTCCTGCTGGCGGGATACGAGACCAGCAGCAACACGCTGGGCTTCACCTGCTACCTGCTGGCCATCAACCCCGACTGCCAGCGCAGAGTTCAGGACGAGGTCGACGAATTCTTCACCAGACATGTGAGCCTGTCCTGCTCCGGTTTGGGCTGGGCGACATGGATGCATTTCTTTTCTAAAAATGAAATTACAAATGACTGGAAATATTTTCAAAAAGTGGCTGTTATTTCGGTGACTTGGACAACTGAGTATTAGGACCAGACTGCAATCATTTTTGTTTAATTACAGGAAAATAGCTGTAATATCAGCAGAATAAACACCAGGAAATTTCACCAGGAAAATGTCTTAAAAATAAGAAAAAAGTCATGTTAAAAAGAAAAAAGCTTCTACGCTGCAAAAACAAATATTTTTGTCTAATTTCTGGTGTAAATATCTTAGTAAGCTTGAAATAAGACAAAAGTGCATTGCAAGCATCTCTTCGGTAAGATATAGGAGTTTGTTTCATTTAAAACAAGCTTCTACATTTTGTAAATTAGTTTTGTTTTATTTCAAGTTTACTAAGATATTTCCACTAAAAACTAAACCAAATTACCTGGTAATATTTTGTTTTTCAGTGTCGACTTATCAAGATTTGCCTCGACCTTCTCAGTCTGTGAAGTAAAACTTCACAAGATGCTCAACATTCCTCATTTTTATTCTTTACTGTTTGTGTTGGATTTCTCATAAAATTACAATTTCACTCTCTGAATATTACAACTTTATTCGAGTAATTTAAAAAAACATCATAGCCTGGCAATAACATTAAAGGTCCAAACAAATGGAAGCTGTAAAACACGATGGCAGTTCTGATAATATCACGATGTGATAACATCAACACAAAAACCTTAATTTCTGTGTGATAACATCGAAGCAGCCCAGAACCAGCTCTGGTTCTGGTCTGATCAGCATTTCCTCCTTCTGCTCTGGTTTGAATGAATCTGTTTTCCAGGATTCACCGGATTACTCGAATGTCCAGGAGCTGAAGTACCTGGACATGGTGGTGTGTGAAGCTCTGCGGCTCTACCCGCCTGGCTTCAGGTGAACGTTTGCTGATGGTCCAGGATATTTACAGGCTTTATGTTGTTCATTTAAAAACATAAAGTTGTTGGAAAAAAGGCAAAAACAATTCAGATTCATAAAATCTAAAAGATTCTTTTTTCTCATCAAGGTTTGCTCGAGAAATCGACCATGACTGTGAGGTGAACGGCCAGATTCTCCCCAAAGGAGCCACTCTGGAGATCCCAGCAGGATTCCTGCACTACGACCCGGATCACTGGACCGAGCCGGACCGGTTCATCCCCGAGAGGTACTGCAGAATTACTGGTATTCACCAGCAAGACTAACCAACATTTTGATGTGTAAATGACGGCACTTGGAAAATTGTAATGTTGATTTTCTTTGTTTTTATGATGTAAAGCATTATGAGCTGCATTGATGCTGAAATATGCAACACAAATAAAATTTGATTACATTTTTTTTTTTTTATTTGATTCATTATCTCAACTCTCCACACTCTGTTCTGAGTCTTGTCAAGTGAAACCTGTCTGAGGTTTGAACAGGATTAGTTCAAATTCACGTTTCACATTTTTGAAATTCCATTTGGGTCTCGGCTGCTTGTAAAAAAAGCCCAAGCGCTTAAAAAACAGATTTATTGGTATCTGGAAAAAGAGCCATTTCAAAAGTCTTCAGAATATAACATTACAAATTTGCAGGCACGACCCGTTACCTAGCAACACAAGCAGAGTTTCTCCCGTTACCTAGCAACACAAGCAGAGTTTCACTCATTACCTAGCAACACAAGCAGAGTTTCTCCCGTTACCTAGCAACACAAGCAGTGCTCTGGCTGGTTTTACCTATGCATGTGCTGTACAATGGCTGCTGGATGAAACCAGTATTTTCTTGTTGACTTTCCATACAGAAACCACTTGCTGCATTCTTGTTGGTTGTGCAGCAGGCTCCACCTCTGCTTTTCAAAGATGTACTGTAATTAGTACAATTAGTGTAATTAGTCTGCTCTGTCTCCAGGTTTACGCCGGAAGCGAAGGCGAATCGTCATCCGTTCGTCTACCTGCCGTTCGGCGCCGGGCCGCGGAACTGTGTGGGGATGAGGCTGGCCCAGCTGGAGATCCGGATGGCTTTGGTCCATTTGTTCCACAGGTTCAACGTCGAGGCCTGCTCCGAGACCAAGGTGGGTGGGAAAACGCTTGGCTAAAAATGAAAAACATGTTTTTTTCAAAAGATTTCCAGTATATTCCTATGAAATTTGCATTGAATTTCCAGAAGAAATGACACTAAACCTGCTAGTAACAGATTTCTGATCTGTTTTTCTTGTCATTAGCCGGCCTGTTATCAATATTTCATTTTCATGGGCAAAAAATTGTCCCACAAGTTATTGCAATAAACAATAATATTGTTTTGAGACCATTTTCAAGTAACAGAATGCTAATCAATAAACTTTAAATTCTAATGAACATTTAACACTGAAACTAGACGACATTTTAAATATACAACATAAATATAACAGAAACAATAAATAAAATGAATTATGAAGGGCTAGTAGAGACAAATGAAGGTCAATTTTGGTTGGAAAAGAGAAAAAGAAACAAAGCATTCAAATGAAAATTATTGAACTTTTAGTTTATTATGCAATTAATTGATTTATTGCGACAGATTTATTGGATTTGCCATATTCTGTCCTGCAGAAAAAACAATCCTCGTTTTTTTATGTTTCATTATTTTAAATCCGAAAACTAGAAATAAAATTGTTGTCTTTTTGTAAAATGACTACATTTATCTAAAATGATATGTCATCTCTTTTTCAAAAAGTTGTGTGACATTTAAACGAGACTCATTTGGCTGATCTGACAGTAAGAATGGCGTCAGGTTGCTCTGTTTAAAGCAACCCTGTGATTGAATGAAATTTAAATAAACTAAAAAAATTGCCAGTTAATAATTTTCTTGCTTCCACGTTTGTGTTTCAGGTTCCTCTTGACCTGAAATCCTCCAGCACTCTGGGACCCAAAGATGGCATTTATGTGAAAATAAGTCACAGACTCAGAGGGGAAGCACAAAAAGACGATTAGCAGCTCAGCTGTGATCCTTCTGCTTGGTGGAAATGGGACAAATAGAAGCAGACTGATGTTTTACCCATTAAATTTACAACAGAGTCAGTCGCTTATAAAAATTAAAATTCAATAGTCAATAGTTTATAAAACTATTGACATGGTTACTGGATGTTTTCAAACCTTTTGCTCATATGTAGCTGATTTATGTGAAATGAACCCGAGTCCAGCGACTCTTCAGATCTAATCAACGTTCTGATGGATCTGATAGATTCTAGAATCAATTCCAGCCTGGCTGAAATGATTTTAAATCTAAAATAACATAAAATATTAAAGTCCTTTTAAAGGTGCCTTTGTAAAGAAAGCTTGTTTCAAGGCTTCTTGGTTCTGAAGAGGTAGAAGAAAATAAAACCTGAGTTACTGACAACAAATTCCCAAGCAAATTTAGAAACATTAGCAAATATATGAAAATAATGTTTTTAATCTGTCATTTTTTTTAGCACTTTATTGTATTTTGTTGCAATATGTGCATCTGATGCATTTAATTTTGGGTAATTTTGTTGTTGAAAAATAGATACAGTGATTTAAAAGCATGTATATTTTTATACATTTACATATTATTTTTTCTATTGACCAGAAATCGTATCAGATAAATTAATATGGTTTTAAATGTATTATGAAAAAAGTTAAGGAAACTGTAGAAACATTCTTTCAAAATTCAAGAACTTAACATGATTTTTATTTTCCCTAAATGTTGCTACCAACATTTAGCATGTAGCGCCACCTGCTACATGCTAGCTCCCTCAAACATGGCGGACCGTAACGATGAGTTACTGATGACATGCAAGTTTTTGTAAAATGTTGGTGTTGGAATGTTTGGTGACCTCTCTGTGAAGTTTATCATCATAAAAGGAAAACATTTGCACAATAGGAGTGATTTACTTTTGATTCATTAAAATGTCCTTCGTAAACAACAAGATGCACTGGAAAGAAACGACTCCTTGTTGTACTTTATAGACTTTATAGATAAAAAGATGATTCACCTGATGGTGTTTTGTTATTTCTGTGATATCTGCACTTGTTCTCAATTTATTTGTTACCCTTATGAAAGCACGACATTAATTCAGAGTTTACTGAGAATGCTCATGAGCATATTTCATGCTTTTTCTGCAAAAATTGTTTCCATTTGTGAGCTTATTTTAGACTTTACCACCAGATGGCGCCAGATTATCACAGAACTGCAGCTGCTGAAAATGTAACAAATTCTGCAGTTTTTTCGAGTTTACCTGAAACACTGAGTCTAAGATTAATTTCTTCAGACAAACTTTTAATACCATGTCATTGTTTCCTGTTTCTGATTTTTCTTTTTCTTGTGCTCTGATCACCTCAGACGGTTGTTGTTGAGCACAACATAAATCAATCAACCAATTAATCAAAATGTCTGTGGTCATAAAGTTGATGTTCAAGGGGTATAAATACTTTTGAAAAGCCTTGTAAAAAAAAAAAGACTTAAAGCTCATTTTTCACCTACTAAAGGGCGCATCTGGAGCCAGATTTAAAACAAAAAAAGGAGTACATTTACGTTAGAAAACTGACTTTAAAACTCTGAAAGTTCTTTTTGTTTTTCAAGAAAATTTAGTTTAATCTTTAAATTTCTTAGTTTTTCTTGCATCTTTTTGTTTTTATTTAATTTATTTTGGATGACATTTACTCCTGCTGCTTTTCAGTCTTTTAGATATTCCTCTCACATGGCAGCTTGGATCTGCTGCCCGGTTTTCTCCACTTGGTGTCACTGCCAGCATAACATCCCACCAAGTCCGACTCCAAACTGAGGCAACTTTTTACAAGCCGCCCTGTTTCTCCTCTGGTTCCCTCCGCGGTGGGAAGACTCACATTTTGATTCACACTGCCTGTTTTATGAGCCAGCTGATAAAAGATACATGTGCTTGACCTCGGTATCGACGTGTTAGTCGGCATCAGAGTGGCTGCAGGCTGACCAGGACCAGTACAGCCTGTGCAGAAAGCAGCACACAAGTTCTGCAAGAAGCATTAAAAGTGGAGCATTAGTAACGGGAAGACAAATGTTCCAGAAAGAGATGGTAAAATTCATCTTATGATGCCAATAAAGCTCCTCGAATTGGATTGAGGGAGTGAAAATGAGTGGGGGGGGAGGAAGACAACGGATGACAGATGGTGGGTAGCAGACAGTAATCAAAATGGAAAGAGGGTGATCCAGTGCAGGAAGGGATGAGAGGAAGAGGGATAAAAGCGAAGGGGGAGTGTCTCTGAGGAGCGGAGCTGCTCCTTCTGCAGTGCAGCTCAGGTCAGGGCCTCTCGGCTGCATCAACTCCCCCATGATTGATCGCTGCTTTGTCTCTCTGATTAAGATGCTTTGTCTGCTTTTATTGATATCTTGTGTTTTCCTCTGCAGTCCGCTCTCCTCTCTCTCGATTAAAATTCTCACTTCCTTTTTACTTTCTTCAAAGGTCAATATCATCTATTAGATGTAAATTTGCTGACTCTGGTGTTATTTTCGTAAAACAAGGAGAAAGCTCAAATTGCTTTGTGTCTGTCCAAATCAGAGAGGCGGCTTCTTGGGTCGTGTGGAGAAGATTTGAGCAGTCATCCGTTTACTTGATGACATCTCAAGCTGTGTTTGAGCGCAACATAACCTGAACGGATCAACATGGATCTTTTCACTTTCATGCGCTGAATTACTCCAGCTTTCACAATGTCGCATATTTGATCAAAAGTTGAGTTTGTCATTCAAACGTGTTGAATTCGTTGTTCTTCTGTAAAATGGCCGCTGCAGACGTTTGTCGCTCTAACGCCTCTGCGTTTCCACTGACCTTAAAATTGCACAAATTGAAATTACAAAAATAAATTTGCTTCATGAAAACACATCAGGGTTACTCAAAAACTCTCATTTTTCTCTGAAAATGTTTTGCTGTAGGATGAGGTGGATTTTCGGCTGTTTCTTAATTAGTGCATGGAAACATGGTTTGCATCACACCAGTCATGTGATCAACAACTGGATGTTACTACTGGAGGAAAAGACGAATAATGACTCATGTGAACAAACCTATTCACATGTGAATTTAAACAGAATTTCTTATGTAACAGAAACAATTGCAAAAAAGTGTTTTTCTTAACAGTAGTGTAATATCAACAAAGTTTTGCACATCCGTTGCAGCCATGATGTTTAATGACTTATCACATGAACAAACTTATTCAAGTGTGATTTTAATTACATTTTATTGAATGGCATAGTTTCATTGCAAAATCCTTTTTTTGACATTCGCAGAATATCAAAAAATGTTTGTTTTTACTTCATGCATGTGATAAATAGCATGTTTTGGGTATTTCTGCACCCGGACGTCGTCCTGCAGAGAACTCGTCTGTCTGAGAAAACCTCAGGAAGACAACAGAGCTGCACGCCGTCTGTATTCTCATGTCACAGTAAACTCTCTATTGATTACTACAGAGGCATAATTCTCCCTGGGAGGTTTGTATGAATACTATACTGACACCATAGGAGATAAAAAAAAAATCATAAAGTACAATATGAACCCTGTTAGGATATTATTTACAACTGAAGACGGGGAATTACTTTCTCAGGGGCTATTTTTATGATATTATAGAGGATTTTCTGGTCCTCTTGAAGCGAAACGTGATTCTTTTTTTGCTCTGATTGTGGAGTTATATGTCTGCATGCCCTCAGGTGGCCTGCAACCTTTTCTGTATGCAGGCCGACTGCCAGATGGCTTCTCTGGGGATGAAGTCCCCAATTTTACGATTAATGCTACAGTAGAAATACATTCCTGATCAAATTTTTAAGACCTGTTGAAAAATGGCAAGAATTTACATTTTGCACTGTTGGATCTTATTTTTTCTAAACAACCATTAAACTGAAACAGGCTGTTCATAAGCTGATGGAAAGTTTAGACCCTAAAATAGAAATGAAAGTTTTTAAAAACTGACTGTAATCCTGCACTGTTCATGTTAACCGCATTAGAAAATTCATTTTTATGAATTTCATGTTTGATGTTAATGTTTGCAAGAAGCTGAAGGAAATGTTGCTCCAGGTGAAATGACGGCTGCATGAAGGGCGTCCATCCATGTCAACAACCCAAAATGTTCTCAATTCAGTACAAAACAAAATAGTTGGTTTACATCTATACAGCATCCTAGAGGCAACAGAGGTGATTTGCACTAACCTAGGATACAAACCAGCTTGGTAACTGTTTCACGAGACAAAAACATAAATTATGTCACACAAGACATGACATTTAAAACCTGCGATTAAGGTATTTAATGATTCATCTTGTGATGAACTTAAGACAATTTACAGCCTTAATTTTAGATACATGACTTTTGAAGACGTTTTAAGGTTGTGAGGACTCCTTGTCATTTGCATTTAGCGCTGATGGTCGTCTTGAAGTGGAGTCAGGTGATACAGAAATAAAGATGGCGGGTCCAGGCCAGAACAGGAAAGAGAAACGTTCCAATCGAAATCCAGTGTTGGATGGAAAACACAATTCATGAAAAGAAACATTACAGTGACAGATTGTTTTTCATCAATGTTGCTCTAAAACGAGATGAATAGAATTTTCTTTATTATTTTTATCATAAATGTTTAACTAGTTATTATATCAAGAGAATTACAGTAACTTCTACATTTTCCACTTATTTCAATCAAAATGTTTTATGAACTGTTTACAGTCAAACTCAGTACATTAGGATAATAAAAATGTATTAAACCCACATTTATTTATTAAAACTTTTGTTTTGTTGGACTAATATAAGCAAAAAAATTAGCATAATTAACAGAAATAAATGTTTACAAACATCATTCTGTGTGAATAAATCTGAATACTGAAAACATAGCAAAGCTTTCCTGTAATAATCCAATTTATTGGAAATCTATGACATGTTTATATCAGACTGCAAGTTCAGTCCTCTGAAAAATATACTTTTATATGTTGAGAAAAATATACAAAATGAAAAAAACAGCAAAAAAAAATAAAAAATCTCTTTGGAAAATGGTCTGACCTTGAACTTCGGCACAGGTTATTAAAGACGCTACGTTACAGTTTTCCTACAAGCTGATTAGTATTTAGCAGCAAACATGAGAGCAAATATATTACAAGGAAACGGTTGTGTCCAAGAATACAGAGAAATGCAGATATAAATCAGAACCGAAGCTGATAAAGAAGAAAAGAGTAATTTCAGCCTTTTGCAAAGCGCTCCATGTTTTTCTGTTCTCATGAAGGCGGTACAAGGCCAGAGAGACCAACGCAATCCTGCAACAGCAAAGAAACATCAGAACGAGACAACGCTGCACACTCAAACCCAAAGGCAACCCAGAGATGGAAATGTTCACGCATTTAGATCCATTTAAACAAGTGCTGGACTTTTGTTTTCTTCATTTGGCCTGCAGAATAATCAGATTATCAGTTTGACAAACCAAATTAAATCATTTGGGTCATTTAACCTGAATTCAAACTTCTGAATTTCTTTTCATTTTTTTTATTACTGAAAAACTCCAAACACATCAAAAAACGTATCTGAAAACAAAACCCTAACATTTTTTAAATCGATCTCCCATCTAATTTACTTTCTTCAACCTTCAAATTTTTCTGACTTTTTCTCCTTCAGATGTTTTTCTTCTTCTGAAGAGATTAAAGATTTTAGAAACAGGCACCAAGAAAGAGAAATGAATCCTTTTTAATGTTCTGAGGAGAAAATTGCTTTGATTTTCAGTCACATTACCTTGAACTCTAGAAAACATTTTTTGAAGGTTCTCAAAAACGATGACAATATATTTCCTACTTTTTATTGAGCAAAGTTCATCTTTTCAGATGTAAACTAAAACTCTTCATGACGTTCTGCTGATCTAAATCTACAACAATCTATTAAATATTCAAACATCTGTTGGGATTAAAGAGTTTTACAAACATAAACTTCATTTTAGCAGCAAACATAACTTTTGTTTTAATCTGTTATTTAGGTTTTTCAAACATCAGGTCAGTAAAGTGCTTTCAAAGTTGTCCTGGTTTAGTTTCTAGATACTGGAAATAAAACAAAAGTAACTTTTCAGCAAGATGTAAGAGTTTGTTCTGTGTCTATATTGTTTAACTTAAAATATTGTTGTAAGTGAAATAATCTGCCAGTGTAACCAGCACTTTATCATCAATATTAAGGAATTATTTCGTTAAAACAAACTGATTTCTTGATGAAAAGTTTTTTGTACGCGAGTTTTGTTTTATTTCAAGTGTTTTATGATATTTGCACTAAAAGTTGGACCGATAACAATTGGTAATATTTTGAGTTTTTTCCACATACACACCATTTTAATCCATCTTTATGCACACAAGCTCAGCTAATAAAGCTTTAGCATCTGCTAACTCTGACCGGTGGTAGAACATGTCATAAACTTTATGATTTTGACAAAACTGGGTGTTTTCAAGTCTGCCCTGAAAAAAACAACAAAGAATCAAATATTGTAATAAAAGCCCCAAACTAATGTAAAGGTTTGGTCCAAGGTGAGTGGATGTGAAGTCGGTGTGGTTAGATAAACACAGATTAGATACTCTGAGCAAAGTCCCACTTCATTAAATGTAGGCTGCATCTTTAAGATGAAAAAAAACTAGAAATGAAAGTTAAAAAAACTCTATGAGGAGATCTGAAGTAAAATTCTGAAAACGTATTAAAAGTTGGAGTGAAGGATAAAAGATGGAGAGCAGAAAGAAGGTGAAGGTCGGCCTAATGAATGGAAACAAAGCAATGATGGAGCAGCAGAGGGAAGCTGGTGAGGTGGGATGTTTATAAAAAGGGAAGTTTGTTGATAATTACGAAGAGAATTTATGAGTAAAAGAGAGACCTTGAGCAGCTAAATCTGCAACTTCATGAACACATATTCAGTGTCAAGATGATTTAATGGAATAGTAAACTGCCTGTGAGGCTCATTAAACATGAGGAGCATCGATCCGGCGTTCAGAGCAGCAATCAGATAATCAGCAGGGGGCGAGAGGCTGCACATGTTGCCTTCCTCAGCTGGAAAAGTGTCGCCGGTGTTCGGTTCATCAGCCGGCGCTGAATCGGCTCGGTGTGTTGGAGTGGAGCGGCGTGATGTGTGTTTTTCCCGCTGACGGTGGCCTTGGTGGCCCAGCTGTGACCTAACCTTTTCTCTAATTGACTCTAATCAATCGAGCCTGAAGGGGAGGAGGGGGGTCTGCTTCTTACACGCCGTATGTTGCAATCAGGGATTTATCTCACCATTAAACCACTTTGTTCATCAATTTTACTACATATGTTTGGAAAAAAAGGGATGTTTATTGTATATTTTCTAGAAATTTCACTTGTTTTCCTACTACCACCTTGTGTTGGTTTGAAATGTCCAAATTCAGCAAAATGTTTATGAAGGAAGAAAAACATTTAACAGCTTTAGTTTCAATATGATAAGATGTGATTTTGCCAAACCTGGAGGGAGATCCGAATTGCTACAAGGAGATAAAAGACAATTAGAGGCGCTTTCAAAGTTTGGTTCACTTTAATTTAATGAATATGTGAACACCAAGTGGACCAGAGATTGCTCCAAAAGCAGGAAGTGGACTACAACGCAGAGCATTCTGGGTGAACACAACCCAATGCTAGCAGGAGAAATGGCTGGTAGTCTTTAGCCAAAGACAAAGGAGAAATTGTCCACCTGCTAAAATCTGACGCTCCATTTTTAATTACATCTTGTGAAGAAGGTTTTTGTGCCGGGTTTTTTTTCTGTGGTTTTTGGTGCAGCGCCCCTACAGGCGACGGGGGGAAACAGGTTTTTCAAAAGATTCGGTTGGTTTTGAATTAGTGCAGAGAGAAAGAAAATAAATGTTGCAGTTTTGGTCCCCAGTGGAACCGGGTCTATCGGACTGTCAGAAGTGAAAACAACCTGACATAGCCAGCCGAGAAATAATCTCATTTGCTCCAAAGATATCCCCTGAATTAGGATCTGTTAGTTGGAGCTCGACGTGTTCACAACCAGACGGATGTCTGAGTTTATGCTCTTAAATAAGAGGAAAATATGGGATTTACTGCAAAAACACATAATCTTACTTAGTATTTGGTCTCGCTGAAATAGTCATCCAGTTTAACAAGACATTTTTCATTTATTAAAGTTAAGATATCTTATACCGCTGACAGATAATTTCACTTGTAGAACTTTTCATAAATATTAACCCTTTAAGCCTCTTGAAAAAACGGCACACAGGTTTTTTGTTGATTTACAATTAGCTCATGTTTTGCTGTAAAGTTTCTTGTAAGTTAGTTTAGTTTTATTTCAGGTGAAATAAGATATTTGGAGTAAGAACTAAACAAAAATACTTGGTAAGATTTTGTGTTTTTGCAGCATGGATGGATAAAACCTTTCAATGTGACACTCACTATTCCCAGTCTTTCCTATAGCGATCACAGAGGGAGCCTCTCCATCTCTGATCAATGCTCTCTCTCTTACACACACACATGAACACACACACACACACACACACACACACACACACACACACACACTTGCAGCTCATTCTCTCTCTGCTGCATCCAGCTGAAATGTTTTTTTCTATTTCTCCTTTATTTTCACATCATTATGTGGACAAAAAGCAGATTAGCGCTTCGTTCCTTCCACCTCTGCAGATGGAAACTAAGACATAAACCTCTGTAGCTGTATCTCACACACACCTCTTCGCATTTTGTCTGATTCCACGTACTGCAGCAGATTTTACAAAACGTTGCCACAAAGTCTGCTGCAGTCCAGGTACAATGCTGGGCCATGTGGGACGCCGCTGGTGTGTGTTTCTCACGATCGAATATGCAAAACAAATAGAAAAGGAGTGCAGGCATGTGTGGAACGTTTTACAGAATGCATCTAATGGTGCATTTGGAAAAAAATAAATAATAAAGGTCGAGAGTCTCCTTGGTGTTTGTACATGAGTGTGTCTGTGTATGCGTGTTACAAAAAGACGACTGTGATTAATTTCCTCTCTGTAGCTGCGGCTCTAATTCCCGCTTGAAGTGGGAATGGTCCCTGAAAGATTCCCAGTGGAAATCACAGTCAGCAGACAGCAGCTCTAAGGAATGCTGATGAATTATCCATAAAAAAGTGGGAGCAGAGGAAGAAGAAGGTGTTATATCAGGAGAAAATGAATGCAGGAATGAGGAGGAGAGGTAAGAGGAAGGGAAATGAGCAACAGAGCGACCAGAAAACGAAGAGTCATCCTGGATGAAATCACACCTGCTGCTCATCTGATCCAGAAGGTTTTCCTCATTGTTGGATCACAGTTTGGCTTTTTCTAACATCTAAAAGTGGAAATGTCTAAAACATTCTTAATTTAAATAATAAATAATTTACATAAACATTTATGTTTTTATGCCCTGCGACAGACTGGCGACCTGTCCAGGGTGAACCCCGCCTCTCGCCCAGAACGCAGCTGGAGAGGCACCAGCAACTCCCGACCCCGTTAGGGAGAAGGGCGACGGAAAATGGATGGATGGATGGATGGATTTATGTTTTTATGTATTCATGCAAATATGTTTTGTTAAATTTAAATAGTTATGTAAAAGAGTTTTATAACTTTCCTTTTCAATTCCAGCTTCACAGCATCAGACCAGCAGGATTCCTCCAGTCTGGCAGATCTGGGTGAGATAAAGTTTTTTATTTTGTCACAATTGGTTTAGTTTTAAGCTTTATTTAGTAATAAAGCACTTCGTATTGCCTTGTTGCCTGAAATGAGCTAAGTAAATAAAATTACCTTTAATAGAAGAAAAAACTAAATCTAAATGTTTAACATAAGCTAAATGTTGAGGTTGAATGTCTAATATTTAGCTTGTAACCTAAATACTTAGCTTAGCTCCAAGCTAAATGTTTAGCTAAATATTAAGCTCACTAACTACATATTTACTTTGCAAGCTAAATATTTATCTGGAGTTAAAAATGAGTTTACAAACTAAATATTTACCTCCAAGCTAAATCATTAGCTAAAATTGAAAGATTAAGCTTGGCTACCTAAATATTTGGCTTCAAATTAAATATTTATTCAGCAAGCTAAGCATTTACCTTCAAACTAAATCTTTAGCTAGTTAGCTAATTAGTTTGCTAACTAAATATTTAGTTTTGAAGCTAAATATTTAGCTTGGAGTTGCATATGTTTATAAGCTAAATTTGTAGTTAGTTATGTAAATATGTAGGTTTTGAACTAAATATTTAGCTTAAATAGCGTGAGATTATCACGCTGAAACGTTTTTCTTGAGGAGTGAGTATTTTCTGACTGATTCTGCAGCATGGCTGATATTTCTTTCCTTTAGGACTCATTGAACGGACATTATGCTGCGTGTCATTAATGTAATTAAAGCACGTAGCTGGCTGCAGCGTGAATAACGTTTCACCAACTAGTTCTTGTCTCTGCGCTGTATGACCTGGAGTCCTTGCTTTCTCTCTGCAGTACTTCATTATGACTAGATGTTAAAGTTATATACAATCTGTCTTCTCTGAATAAATCATGCATCTGTAATTTGGGGTGTATCCCGCTCAGTGTCCTCGCAGCCCCGAGCTTTTAGACATCGTGCAAATTGCACAGAAGGTTATTATCTCGAGATAATTTTGCCTGTAATGAACTCATAAGCTACTTTTAATGTCTAACGACTTGTGCTTAGCAAGGAGGGTCATAGGCAATGAGCAGAATACAGCAGATGACGTATGAACCCCCTGCATAAGCGCTGCAGAAGTGACAGTAGGAATCTGTACAGTTCGCTGCAGGGAAGTTTTTAAAATTAGCCCAGAAGTTGAAGGAAGTGCTGAGCTTTGGTTGCCAGCAAACCTCTGACACTAACATGTCAGTAACTTTACCTCTGGTATCGTCTTGCTAGGTTTTACCAGCAGCTACAAGCCCAGAGGTCACTGGTTTTCTTTTCTTGGATTAGTTTAGGGAAATTCTGCAGACCATAACAACAACTGGTGTTAAAGATGGATCCGGATACCACGGACTGAGGTTTGGTATATTTCCGTTCTGGGAACATCTTGAGCTCTTCCTCTCGCTCTTGTGTGTGTTGAAAATTTTTCTGTGGAACGTAAGTCCAAATTATTAATGGATCATCCTCTGATTTGCTCACCTGGTAAAAACGTCCCGTTGTTCCGCGCTTTACTTCGTCCATCATAGTAAAACACAGAGTCCTTGGCTTGGTGGTGAATTCTGTTGAGGTTTTAATGCGCTAGCTCAAGCTGAACGACATTTTTAAGAACAGAATGTCTGAAATTTCCTTGCACTCCAACTTTAATTGCTCAATACTTGCAGTGAACACAAGCTGCATTTTCATTAACCTTAAAAATGTGAAAATTGAAATTCCGGAAATAAATTTCCTTAATGAAAACACCAATTAGGGGAAAAAAAGATGAAAATGATCTTGCAAAAATGATGTCACTGCTGGCAAAAAACACAAAAAAGACAACAGGAAGTGGTAGGAGGTTGATGTTTGTTTTGTTGTTTTTTAGACAATGTGCTCCACCAGAGCTCTCATTGTATTACACAGTTCATGAAAAATTGTGTGTCATTCTAATGCGTTGAATCCATTGTTCTTCTTTCCTCATATTTGTACACGAGGAAAGACTGAATGGTAGGTATTCAACTGGAGGAATCACAGTCAATCGGAGAAATTCCAGGTGGAGCACTGAAGGAAGATGAGAATCGATTGGAATTGGCCAAGCTAGTTAGTATCTCTTGGGAAAGGCAATAAATCAATAAAAATATGATCAATATCAGAAGATAATATGTCCAAGAGAATTTTCAATAATTTCTCTGAACGCTGATCCAGAACCGCAAAGCATTCTGGGGGATGTAGGCAGAGGAAAGTTTATAGTCACTGAACTGCCACAAAGTTGGTGGCATTAGCTAACTCTCACTCTTTGGTTACCTAGCAACTCTCTCACTCTTTGGTTACCTAGCAACTCTCTCACTCTCATTAGATATTTGTATATTTCAGATATTTGCAGTTGATTTGTCTCTAAACTGCCGGGCTGCACAGTGGCGCAGTGGGTAGCGCTGTTGCCTTGCAGCAAGAAGGTCCTGGGTTCGATTCCCGGCCCGGGGTCTTTCTGCACGGAGTTTGCATGTTCTCCCTGTGCATGCGTGGGTTCTCTCTGGGTTCTCCGGCTTCCTCCCAAAAACATGACTGTCAGGTTAATTGGCCTTCCCAAATTCTCCCTAGGTGTGTGTGTGCGTGGTTGTTTGTCTCTCTGTTGCCCTGCGACAGGCTGGCGACCTGTCCAGGGTGACCCCGCCTCTCGCCCAGAACGCAGCTGGAGAGGAACCAGCAACTCCCGACCCCGTTAGGGAGAAGGGTCAGAAAATGGATGGATGGATGGATGGTCTCTAAACTCTGTGAATCCCAGTTTCTATTACATATTTGATCAGAATTATGATCTAAAATGGGTTTTTGAATTTCTTTATGGAGACAGATATTTATGATCTCTCATCATTTTCCACTATTTAAACTTTTGTCACAAACAACTGTGTATAATTTGCAGAAGGGACTTTTTTAATGCATGACTCCCACTGAAGTTTGACCATTATTTAGAAATAACACTGTGTACTCACCGTCTTCTTCTCTCTTTAGCAGGATGAACTCTGATCAGACCACAGAACATTTCCATTGTTCTATTCAAACTGTGAGCCGTTCCTGAATAAATGAGACTTTAATGCTCCAGGCTAACACCAAGATCTCTGCTTCTGATTAGCTTCTCTCCCCAAGTTCAGGAACTTCTTCAACCTGTTAGATTGAGTCTTTACACACATTCAAACTAAAAGCATCAAGCTTCTCTTTGTGACATTCAGAATCCCATTTGATTCACTTCCAATCCTGTCTCTTAAGACACAAATAAGCAGATTTTTCATACGTAATGCTATGTTGTTGAATAAAGAGCTTCTAATTTATATGATTTGAAAGCACAATAATCATTCATTAGTGAAACTTTATGCAGACATATGAATCTATCAATGTGATGTTCTTCAAATTTAATCTTTTCTTTTAGAAAATTATTTCTGTTTTCCTGAGAGGTAAGCGGCCGATATCTGAGCAATGACCACTAAATGGATCCTCAAAGTGCGATTCAAAAGTACCTCAGTACTTTCTAATCACTATTATTAAACAGCACATTGATCTGTCCTTCACTAAAGAGGGAATGCTGTCTAACTGTTCCTGCTGAATGATCAGCGCCAGGCCTGTAATGAAAACATGTTTCCTTCCTCATCCATCTGTCGTTTTCCTCTAATCGTGCTGCATATTGTGGATTTGTGCTCACATTGTCTGTTTGTCATGTTTCCTTTTAGCCACTTGAATTTCAGGATAACAGACATTTTTCAAGATGGCTGCTCTTCTTGAGCCTTTTATTGCCGTAGAATGGTGTCCATTTCATGACTTGGAGGATTTTTTATGTCATATCATGTTTTTGGACTTTTACCATCAACTCTTACAACTTTAAAATACAATATTTACAAAAATCAAATACCAAAACTAAAAGTGAGGAGATGAAACCGTGACAAAGACAGTAGCTGCGTTTCCATTACAAATGTTAATATTTCATTAATGTTAAAGAAAATAATTCTGCAATTGCAGTGTTTTTATTAAATAGCAAATTAAAACCACACATGAATAAGTTTGTTCATAAACTAAATCTTTAAAAAAGTGCTGCACCATCCTCATCCAACTGCTTCCTGTTGTCGTCTTCTTCGTGGTTTGTGCCAGTAGTTGATCATGTGACTCATGTGACGCTAAAAAAAAGTGTTTCCATTGCAGTTTTATGAAATATACCAATTTCAGTGTTGACAAAAATAAATTTCAAAATGGCTGTGTTCCTGTTGAGAAAATGTAGTTTCAAAATGTCAAATTACACCAACATGTGGTCAATAAAACTCAATTAGAGTTAGAAAGTTATTTTGATAGTTAGCTTTTGCAGTTTTTTTTATGTGTTTTGTGGTTTAGTGTTAATTTAGCTACGATTCTTGTTTATCGAATTAGTGGTTATTGAATCTCAACTTTTTGGTTAGTTATGCCCATATTAGTAATAACTGCTGCTGATTTTCACTGCTGATCACTACCACTGCGGCCATTTTGAAAAATAAAAATATATGTGGTTTTTAATTTGTAGGCTATGATTTGACAAAAATATAGACAAAAATGAATTAATGTGGTGGCCATTTTGAAAAAATAAATAACTGAATGAATGAATAATCAATAAGTGAATCAATAAGTGGGATTTCAATGGGGAAAAGTCAGTTTGTGTCCAGGATGTGTGCGGTTTGCAGAGATGTTTGAATCCATTTTCCTGACCTCGTACCAGTACAGGTCATAGATGGAGGGAAGGTTGACACTATTAGCCTCTCTAACATAGAAAGTATGTTAGAGAGGAACAATAATGATTTTTATTATTATTAATTGGACTTATAAATAAACTATTGAAATGAAATGTTGAGTGTTTCTGAACTGCTGCATTGGAGCTTCATGCTCCACTTATTGCAGACAAGAACTAATCGATAGACTTTCACAGCTCATCAGGTTTCTGGAAAACTGATATGCAAAGTGTTAATTGATACTAAATAACTGAACTGACTGGTTCTTGTGACAAAATGTGATTAATGTTAGACAAATTTAACTCAACCATCATCGGCTGCTCTTTGTTTGCATTCCTTCTATATTTGTCTGTTTCCTGGTTTTGCATATTGTTATTTATGTGGAATAAGACAAAAGGATTTATGCCTAAAAAGTTTTTTCAGTTTGAAATCTTTTACAGCTTTGCTGATTGATTTAAAATTGAACTGACTAATTATTTTTATATTCTTTTAATTGACATAATAACATTTTCGGCAGATGAACCTCAGAAGAACAGCAGGCAGCTCCAGATTAACGCTACTGATGTGTGTGGGGGGTTTACCAATCGGGTAGCACTAAAATTAAACAGATTATGAAACTGAACAAATAAAAATCTGTCTTTATTAAAAAGCAGATGAGACATGGAGTTGCACCCTGGAGGCTTCCCACAGTTTTGTGGCTCATTCTCGTCTCAGCTGGGTTGCGTCTGTATTTGTTCTTTGGGAAATATGGAAAAAATTAAGGCTTGACATCTTAATTAATTTAAATGTGCACCTATGCACACAACGTGTTGGAGTGTAGTCCGTTCAAATTAATGTCTAAAAGATGGAAAAGTTAAAAATTTTTCAGATTTTATCTGTAAATAAATTTTCTTTCCATTTCAAAAACTCAGTGAAGTTTGTAGCTGCAAAGCTTAAAGGGTGTGAAAACTTTTCAAATGGACTGTATGCCAAAACCAGGGCCAGTCTAAGACTTTGTGGAGCCCTGAGCAGATTTTCCTTTGGCCCCCCCAAACCAACATGGCAACACGAGAAGGTCAATCATTTCAAAGCTATTGTGAGGATTTGCTGTTGTGTTTATTTCTGTTTCTGTGTTCAGTAGAGTCTCCATGTTGACCTGACTAACACTCGATTTCTCCCTCATGTATTTAATCCCACCCGTGTCTGTGTTTCCTCATCGGTTCTCGTCTGTTGTCGTGTCGCACGTCTTTGTCTTCATGCGGTTGCTACCAGTGTGAGCTTCATTGCTGTTGCTCACCTGTGCTGCCTGGATGGTGTAATTTGTGACTCATCATTAAATCATTTCTCTCACTTCAACCTGGATTCATCGCGTCTACCGAGCTTCACCACAGATATTCTATGTGTAGCAAACGCTAACTGTAATTAGCGTCGTTTGTAATTAGCTTACATCGTGCTACTGTTCTTATGGCTATTGGTTTTAACTTTGCAGGAGTAGTAAATTCATGATCTATTAAAATACTGATTGGTACTTATGTGTACTTATTGTTTTAAGTATTTGAAAGTAATATCAGGTGATGAACACTAAATTTACAGTATTAAGTTTTATAAGTAAATTTCCCCAGCAGTTACAGCTAGGCCTGTCACAATAACCAATAAATTAATTAATCACATGATAAATTAAAATGAGGTCAATAATTGATCATTTTCTTTGTTTCTCTGTGGAATCTGGTGTTTTGGTCTCAATTAGCCGTTTTTTGAGAAATTCCTTTTCTTTGTTGTTTCTGTTGTTTTGTTCATTTCTTTTGGATACTTTAAATGTTTTCTAGTTCCAGTGTTAAACTTTTATTAGAATTCAAAGTGTATTGATCTGTAAAGGTTTGTTGAGCTCAGCTCCACTCCTAATCTATTAAACCGTTCAAAACAACGACAGTGCAGAACGCCACACCTGATGTTGTCGTGTTTCTACATTTTGCTTTATGTGAGAGCAGCCTTCAAGAGCTATTCAATGAATAAATGAGAAACTTTGACGGATTTCTCTCTGCAGGAAAAATCTTTTCTATAATTGAGGCTGCTGCAGGTTGGCTGCTCCCTGGAAGCTGGTGGAAGGAAGATGACCTTTGAAGCATTTTGCTGAGTCCGTAGCATCACTCCAACATCTTCACACTCAAGCAGGGAGCAGATGCTCCACTGGAGTGGGTAGGCGTTCATGTTACACTGTCCCGGACCGGTTCCAGTGTGTGTTTACACATGCTTGTTCACTCACTGTGTAAATTTGAGGAGCAGCAGGGCCCCGCGTCTCCTCTCCATTAAATGCTGCTTATGTTTGCCGAGGCATCCGGTGGTAATGAAATATTCATCCAGAAAAAAGTAAACATCCAAATAACTTGGAGCAGCTCCTGCCTGATGTAAAGAAGATGCCTCAACCTGAAGTTCCTTCATCCCGTCTCTATAATTGATCAGGATGAAGGTAGGAGTTGAATTTTATTAGTTATTTTTATTAGTTATTTTATTAGTTATTGCAGTGGTTAGCTTTGCTAACAGTAAAGTGCTAATCATAAACATTAGTTCCACTAATGCTAAATCACTATGCTAACATGGTATTTAGTGGAAGCTAATGCTAAAGGCTACATTCACCTTGATATCCACCATGTGTCAAGAGGCTCGTAAAACAATTCAACTACAGAAATGAACAAAACATGTTCATTACACACAATTATTCTTGACAATGAGAGTTTATTCTGCTCAGTTCTGCCTATTTGAGCTCCTTTCAGACTGACCGGAAAGGAGCTCAACGTTCACACAAAACAGATGTATGATTATACATCTGTCTTTCAAAAGCAGAAGTGGAGCCTCCTGCACAAAAAACAAGAATGCAGCAAATGGTTTCTGGATGGTAAGTCAACTGCAAAACACTTGTCTTTTCCGGTAGCCATTGCACAGCACATTCTGGGGGAAACCAGCTGAGCAAATATGCTGGAGCTCCACTGCGGTTGCTCGGTAACAGGGAAGAACTCTGCTGGGGTTGCTAGGTAGCTGATTTTTTTTGGAAGGTTTTTGAAATGGCTCATTTTCCAAACACAAAAAAATATATTCAAAATCTATTAGCTTGAATATTTAGTTTGAAACGAAATAATTATCTTGCTAACTAAATGTTTGGTGCTAAAGAACCACAGAGCTAAATAACTCTGATGTTCTTTTCTCCCCCATGTTTTGTTCAGCACTGAAAAGTAAACACGTCCTTTTTACTTTTACAAGGACTCTTCCACGTTTTGGTGGTTTTGCCCTTTTTCTTGCCTCCCAGTGGTGGTAATGCTTCCAAACAACTAGTTAGTGCATCGATAACGCTTATAATGGTCGCCTACGCCTTTTAAATATTCCCCTGAATCTACGTCAGGCACTCAGAAACTATTTTCTTATGTTAATTTCCTGACTTATATATATTTTAGATATTATTTTGAGAAGATTCAACCAGAACCTATTTTGAACAGAGAGCAGCCGGTTTATTCAATCGCCTCAGGTTTACACTGTAACAACCCTGCTTGTTTATGCAACACATGACTGTGAATATGTTATTCTTATGAATTATTATTTTATGATGTTTTTTTATTTTTCCTGTGCTTCGGTGAATGTAAATAGAGAAAGAATATGCTGTTAGAAGTAAAGAAAACTTTTTCAAAACACGTTTTACAGATTTCAATCTTTTTATTGCTGCTCCATTTTTATTTAGGTAATTATTTCTGTTCTAATTTATTATATTTTGTCTGTCCATTACTGGCCATGTGCTGAGCAGCTCTCCTCTTTAAGAACAAATAAATGTGTGTGACCTCTGCTGCAAGGACTCCAAAATACTCCAACTGCAGATCCTCAGGATGTATTGTTCAGCATGGCTGCGTTGGTTACCAAGGTTGCCACAAACAGGAGATTATCTGATGTCTTTCCTTCGCCAATGTTTTTATTCAACAAAACAAAGTTTAAAATTAGAACGTAACAAGGACACAATCAGTTTATCAGTCAGCACTGGTTGCTTGATTTTCTACAAACGTGGTAAAACTGTCTGCATGATGAAGTGCGGCCCAGAAGAGGAATCTGTAGGAGGAGGAGAATAATGGGATGTACATACAGAAAAGAGCAAAAAGTGAAGGAGTAAAGGGACAGAGAGTTGGAAACAAGGAGACAAATCTAAAGACAGCCAAGGACAATGTTTCCTGTGGGAGCCCAAAATGCTGAATGTGCCTGATCTGAGAGGAGTCATGGCTGGTCTGATGTACAGTGCAGATAGTTAGCCTACAGTAACGATATTAAAGCAGTGAGCTTGATGCAAGAAACGGTGCTTTGGACATAGAAAGTTCCTCTTTCTTAATGAGAGGATCTTCCATTTTCTGTTTCCAACATTAAGTCTGCAGTCTGGGTTTGTAAAATTACAAATTAACAGCAAAGTCATATCTGGGGTCGGCCATAGCAATGCATGGAAGCACTCAGGCATTCAGCGCTTCAGATATTGTCTGTCAGATATTGTCTGCACCATTCACTTCTACAACCTGAAAATGGTCACTAATTTCAATACTTTCTTCTGGTGTTTTTGGTTCTTCTCCAAAACCACCTTGTCGTCTTGGAATGGAGGGGCAGGAGAAACCTGCAAGTGGTTTCACATTTCTGTATCAGTGTTGCCACAGAAGGAGTCGAGCCAGACTAATATGGCCAGAATCTGATATCTCAGTCTTTTCCAAAACACTGTGGCGGGTCTCTCTCTCTCAGTTCCTCCACACTGAACAGATCTGCACTGGGGAGACGTATTTCCCTGGAAGGTGAACTGCTGTGTGTGTAAGACTTGCACAACTTAGGATGGATGATGCATCTATAAATAGCTTTTCTTGAACCATGCACCTTCAGGTCACTCAGGTTGAGAATGCTTTGGACATGGCATTCATCCAACTGTTGTTGAATCTGTTGGAGAACTTACAGATCCCTGTTTTCCCATGTGTCCTTTTGTCCATCCTTGCAACATCTGGCTTTGCTGAAAATTGTTGACAATGCAACTCAAAAACAGCAGCAGTCTTTAACAGTTTAGAAACATTTTTATTGAAACAATATTTAAATTTTACGTTCACTTTTTGTCACAGTATCTTATTCTTCTCTTCTGGGGTCCAACTTACTGAAAAGATGGCTGCTATTAAAAAAAAAAAAAAGGTGTTTTGCAGATCCTTTCACGGGTGCAACACAATATGTGACCAGGTTTTAATTTACTCCTGCACAAGTCAACATAAATAATACATCAGGTACGTTCTCCTTTTTCCCTTATTCACAATATTCCGTGTGTGTGCTGAAGGCCATTCTGAATTTTTCCTGGAACAATCAGAAACGTGGAAAGTTTGGTAAATATTTTTTGTTTTCCCTCAGTTTGTGCCACTACTTCAACTATTGCAGATAATTCCTATCAGAGATAGAAAAGTTCTTAAGGTAAAAAATCGCATTACAGAAAAACAACAATCACCAAAATCTGACTTCACTTCATTTTTGTGGAGAAGGAAGTTGCGCTCTGAGTTTTCTTCAGAGATGTTTGTGTCGTTTCCTTCAGTGGTTCATGGTGCAGCGCCCCCACAGGAGAGGAGAGGAACAGGTTGCAAAGGGTTTGATTGGTTTGTGAAAGTGAATCCAGAGGCTGGAGATGTTCCTAATGGAACCAGACTACATTAGGTACATTCTCCTTTTTGAAAAAGCTTGAAATAGAAAAATTTAATGAATTTATTAATAACTAACTGCATCAACAACTCTTAACATCTTAAATGGCTGTCCATTAAAAATTTTTACAAGTTCTTTAAATTACCACGGCAGAGTTCGCAAACAATATGTCCGGGATTTTTTTTTCTAGGACAAAATTTGTGAACAACACACATGATGGGCATGGTATTTTTGTTTTGAAGAAATCTCTTTAATGTGGCCACATCTATAGTAAGTAACGTTGAGATGTGTCCCTTTTCCAAAACACCTGATTAAATGGGCGATCTACCTCCTCAGCATGAAGTCCTGCTAATGAATTACTTATCTGATTAAGTTGTTTTAGATTTCCATTAATAAGTTCCTCCTTTAGTTCTTGCTGGATATTTGATCACTCTTCTTCTCAGCAGTGGTTTTATTTTAGGGCTCCTGCAGGGGAAACAACCACTTTAATCCAACACACATTCCTGAAAAGATGAGTGACCAAAACTGACAATAAAAAAACACAATGTGCGACTTGCGAAGAGAGTCCAGACACAGATGAATGGATGAACGTGTTCATTTGATCCTCCAGGTCTAATTTTAAATCTGTGGATTTGTGAAAAATGTCAATACATTTAAACTCATGTTTCATATCTTGCTTTGGATCCATTGTTGTACGGAGTGTTCTGTTGCACTCAGAAAAAGGAATGACTCAAATAAATCCTGAAAATCAATCTGACAGTCATGTTGTGTGTTGCTGTGTTTGTATCTGGTGTTCAGATGAGGCTTTCTGTTGTGTCTGGTCTCTGTTTTTAACCGTCAGCATCTCCAGTTACTGCCTGATGCCAGCGTCAATCTTCTCCTAACAGTCCATTTTTCCAGTCTATCAATATTTTTTGAAAAGATACATGTCTCTAGTTAATATTTTTGGTATGATAGCCCTTACAAAATGGTAGCTGAGTCACAGTTTTCAGCTCATGAAGTAAACAATCCCTTTGGAAAAATTCAGTATTTTGAGCCTGGAGTATTTCTGGTTTCGGCTCCTGGAATCGGCATTAAGCTTCAGGTGACCAGCAGCTTTGAACAGCCTTTCATTCACTACCACATTTCTTTTAACCCAGCAGCACCAGACAGGAAGTTAACAACTGCAATACTCAGCAAACTAAGGCACTGCATTCCTCAAAGGGCCAGACTCCTGCAACTTTTAGATGTGTCCCTTGTTATAACACCGAAAGCTATTGACTAAACTACCTCACCAGCATTCAGTCTGATTAGCAGAGCAGACTTGGTGCTTTTCAGTCTATTTGCAAATCAGGAACAGTCGGGTAGTTTGTATGACATCACATACAGTCTAATAAATGGAGAAATTTATAGTAAGCTATTAGACTATTAGACCTCTTCCAGCAGCTGGCTGTGTAGATGGGCAGACCATAGTCAGACGGAAAGACAGAGAACTTTATTGTCATCGTATGCTGATATTAAATGTATTGCTTTGAGTAATAGAATTGCCAACAAAAAAGTGAAAAATTGCTCAAAGTATAAAAGTTTATAGTCAAATAAAAATAAATATTTAAGAGGAAAAATATGTAAATGTATAACTTTAAAAGTCACTGAATTTATATGTCCAGTGAGTTCAGTTTTTAATATATAATAATCCTTTAGGATCTCCAGCCTAAAGGATTATACTGTACCTACATAAAGTGCAGTACGCAACGTACATTAAAACAAATATTTTTTACTTAATTAAAAAGATGAGCTGCTTTGCCTTCTCCCTGCTGTCATCCGAACAAATATTCTGCTGTTTCAGACACAACCAATCAGAGCCAGGAGGAGGGTCTTAGCGCTGTCAATCATCTTCATACCCAGGTTTTCCTGGAATATAAAGTTGCTTTTTCACCATCAGCATATTTAGAAGCATGATTGACAGCGATAAGACCCGCCTCCTGACTGGGTGTTTTTGACATTTATACTTTGTAAAAGTGATCATGGCAGTAACTGCGTTTCCATTAGTAATGGCCACAAAACCTTTACAATATTCTGCAAAAGTTGAAATAAGACAATTTCACAATTGTGGTGTTTCTATAAATAAGAAATGCAAATAAAATCACATGTGAATAAGTTTGCTCATGTGATATGTCATTAAACACATGCCACACCATGATCCTCCAACCACCTTTTTGTCATTGTCTTCTTTGTCGTTTCCACCAGTAGTAACAGCCGGTTGTTGATCATGTGATGTGAAAAAAGTGTTTTATGAAAAAATAAAAGAACACAATTTTAAAACAGCATAAAAACGGCCAATTCCACGACCCTTTCCAAAACATCTTTATCAAAAATCAAAATATTTTTAAAATTTGCGTTTTTTGATTAAGCAAATTTATTTTCAAAATGTCAAATTACACAAACTTCTGGTCATAGGAAACAGAGCTACTGCAAAGTGAAATATTCCTGCTGGTTTTTATGGTGATTTTGTTTAACATAAATCACAGTGGGCTGCTGTGGAACTTGAACATTAAAGTCAACCCTGCTGTGCACTAATGTGGAAGCTGTTCCTGCGCTGGAAACTTTTTTTTATTCTGAATGCAAATAATTTTTAAATTTGTGTTTTCAGGTTGTTAGATCAGAAAACTGATTTAATTAGATCAAAATTGTGAGTGGATTTTTTTTCTACTGATTTTAGCTTATTTTTAGAAGCGTAGATGATCTGAACAAAAGAACATATTTGTTTTCCTCAGTTGCGAAAGTGTTGCAGAGCAACAAACAGTTTCAGATGTGGTTCAATTGTCCGCAGTCATAACTCAGATTACATCGCCCCCCTGATGGGACAGTGACTGATGCACTAATGTGATGTTGAGTCTCAAATGGAGCGCTGGAAAATAATTTCTCCCTCTCTTCTGGCCAACAATGTTACCGAGAACTGCTGCAAAGCAAAATCAGATCTTTTCCCAAAGAACACATCATCTCTAACAACTTCACGAGTTTTCTCTTACAGCAGAAAATCTCAACGGAGCGAGTCATATTCCCACAAAACACCTCTGGTTTATGATGATTAAGATCACAGCTCAGTCCACCCAGATCCATACAAACACACTCAGCCTGGTCTGCAGAGTTTAGCCTCACATATGTGATTTACACACATTTAGCCTGCAGTTACAACATCTTATCTGAGCTCTCAAATTGCTTTTCCTTGGCGAGTCGGCCACTCAGGCCTCTAATTGCTAATTCTGTCAGTTTAATTAAAGTTCAAAAATACAGGAGCCTCTTTAAAGCAGCCGAGCATATCTGTGGGTGAAGTCCCTCATGAGGGGAAAAAAATAAAAAATAAATCTGTGGGCTGCCTCCGGTTTCTTTCTGCTTTAGTCTTGAATTTGCCCTCAGTGTTTTAATGCACCTTTTGCTGCTCAGGGTTTTAAAATCCGGGTCAAAATGCAAAAGTTGTGGGGATCTGTTCCTCCTGAGCTTCTGCGGGATATGAAAAGAAAAGCTTGCAGGATTTTTCTGTTAAATGAAACCCTTTTCGGCATTTTTAACAAACTTGCCACTGGCAAGGTAGATGACTTCTCTAGATTTCTTTGCTTAATCATAATTTATTTATTTCCACTTTTGCCATAAGTTCTTCTTCTTTTTCTTTTTCTATACGTCTTTGTATAACTCTTTCAAGTCATCCTGGCTTTGATTATTTGTCTAGTGAGGAAAGTAAACCTACAACCTAAAGCCCCAAGTGTAAAACCCACTTGCTGAAAGAAAGAAAAGTGGATTCAATCTTCAAATAAGTTGAACGCTGTTTGCTTTCCAAATGTGCTCATCTCTCTGTCTTCCTCTAATCTGAAAGTATTTCTGATCCTCAGAATAAGCTTGCAGGGCCCAGATTCCCCCCTGAAGCAGAAGATTCACCCAGTGTGTGAGCGAGTTGAGGTTCTGCCTGGAGAACGTACGCAGGGCTGCAGTGCAGAGAAACCTTCAAGGATACTCCATCATCACTAAATAAAGAAAAGGGAAAGGAAGCAGTTGCAGTGAGCTTCGACTTTAGTACAAATAGTTCCCTGCAAAAGTTTACAAGCCCTTCACCTTTTTTCTTTTTGGTTATTTTATTGTATTTGTTTGTTTTTTACAGTTTTTTTACTTTACATCTCCAAACCCAGTTCAAAGGTCGGCAACCTTTACAGTCCAAAAAGCAATTTCTGCCCTCTTCCACTATTCTCCAGTTTGCTTTATTCGCTGTTATTTCTTTCTGATAGTTGCTCATACTGACCCAGGTTCTGGTTCGACTGGAGGTTTCATCCTGTTGAGTTTTTCACTCCACTGTCGCCACATGCATGCTCAGTTTGAGAAATTGCTGTTAAATCAATCACACAATGAAGACAATTGTAAAAGTTGAGTAGATTTTGAACCAGAACTTTTTCAATCTGCCCTTCAAAATGTACATTTTTAAATTATTTTTGTAAGTTTGTGCAGAAATTGTTTCCTGTTCCCAAATCAGAAAGTTCGTGCCACCAGTTGTTTATTTCAAATAACCAACTTTTTATTTAAACTGTGGTTGGACACACATATTTGCTCTCATTTGTTTGTTTGGTGAAAAACAGCGATCTTCAAACCAATCAGTTTTTGGAGCTCAGAAAATAAACTTTTAAAGACAGAAACACAAATTTCTCCTAAGATCTCGATAAGCAAGTGAATGCATCATAAATCCTGACAGTATTGCTTGTGACTTTGTTACTTTTTCTGTTATCACAGTTAGGAACCTGAAGTCTTCCTGGAATCATCACATGCAAACCTATGACTGCATTTGGAAAGTGTGAGGGCGTAAAGTCAGTCACGTGGCTCCACTGTGCGTCTCTAAAACTGTGTTTGCAGAAGTACAGAGCATATTTCCAACAGAAACACTCATTAAGCGGCAGAGAATATTCATGAAACGAAAGCGAAGTTCAGAAATGCGTTATCAAAAGGACCGAGAGGCCATTTCAGCATGCAATTAGAAATATGCAACCCCTGGCAGAGCAGAGGAAGAAGCAGAGGAAAGTCTATGGACTTGGGGAAAGAGAATATTACACAAAGTTTTATCTATTTACACTAGTCACATTTCTTCAAGGTGGCTATATCCAAAGGAGCAGCAGTAGGAGAGGAGCCGGTAGCAGCAGAGGACAGAGGCAGCCTGCCGGATGATCCGCGCGGCCTCTTAGAGACTCCTGGTTGATCTCCTCCTGGTTCAGGGAGCCGTGGGGGGAGATGGAGTCTGCTGGGTGGCTGTTCCGGTTGGAGCACATGTCGTAAAGGTTCCCAGAGAACTGCATCTTCTTGGACTCCTGGCGAAGAGACTCCCAAACGGCCGCCGCTTCGTCCGGACAGCCAGCCATCGCCACATTAGCGCAGTCATGAAACTCATCCCAAGACCTGCAGTCAGGAAGTAGACAAAGGTTAAAGGTGAATTTAATCTGGTATTTATCACTGACATCCAAAATATGTCAAAGATTTTCCATCTCAGGTCAAACAGAGCAAATGTCTCTCAGTGAACAACAGCAAAGAAAGACAAGCTATGAATTATTTCTGTCCGATTAATCAAGTTAAACTTTTTTGTTGTAAGTAGCATCACCTCAGTTATCTGTCTTTGCTTAATGCCAGAACCATGAGTGAAACTTGTTTATTGTGATGACATTCTCCAGCTTTCAGATCCTGCAGCAGGGATTGTGGAAGCAAAGGGGCGGGGCTTATCAAGAAAATGGTTGGCTAAATTATTATTGCCATTACAACCTTTTTTCATGCTGTCTAATTAATAACATTTATTTTTCAATGTTTTATATTATTTTCTGGCATTCAGCATATGCAAAATAATTGTTTTGGGAGAATATGGAAATTCTTTCTCCGGCTTTCTGATGATGCAGCAGGGATTGTTTAATGAAGAGTAATGAAACCAAACCAGAGAATCAGCCTGAGGAAGCTAATAAGAGCTGAATATGTTGGGCTCATATTCTGACTGTTGAAATAAAACAACAGTAAAATTTGTTTCTGTATGAGAGGGCAACCTGACAAAATCTGCACTGACTTTCTGTTATCTCTGTGTTTACTTAACATAAAATCAAAAAGTGACTTTTTACAGAAAAAAATGCAGGAGCTCATCAAACAGCTTATGACTTGTTTAGATGGGGAGAACAAAAGATCATATTTTGTGTTCTGCTGACCTCAGAGCTTCACATCTGCAGCTAGAAATATCTGACTTTAATTGGCTGCTAATTCTTCCCCTCATCATGAAAGTGTTGGATAAACTGTCTCTGAGGAGAGTTAACAAGCAGAGCGGGGAAGCAGAAACAATCTGTCACAGGGAAATTATTTAGTACTACAAAAGCTTTAAGTTGGTCTTTGATTGAATGTTTAGGCAAAAATCTTTCATATGTCGTCACAAAAACTTTATATAGATGTTCCCAGGGGCTTTATTATGGCATATTTTTATTGAATGAAGAATTGACTCAAATTCTTACTAATAAATTTCCTCTTAAAGCAAAAATGCTTCCAGTTGATTTTTATTCCACAGTGATTCAAGTGGAATGAATTGATGAGTAAATTTCACCTGCAGCACTTTGATTTATCTCCACAGCCCAGAATCAAACTGAAATCCAGAGCTGAAGTAGAAACCAAAACCTTTCAGCAGCTCCGCTTTGTGCTGGACATCTGTGTGATCAAACAGCGCACAGAAACGTACACAAAGTCTGATAGACTTTACCTCACATCTGTTCTCCCGACCGTCATCCCTTTTTAAGCTCACATACCTGCACCTCTGCACAAGCATCTTTACCAAATTTAACAGCCTGAGCGCCGCTGATGTAGCTGCATGGTGGCTTTTATCCAAGACTTACACACTCCTGAGGTCCGGCTCCTGCTGCAGCTGGAGGGCAACTGTTTACCCGAGCCGAGCGAGGAGGCATCTGGCTTTAGTCTGTGCAGCCATCAGGGTGCAGACAGAGTGTTTGCAGGGGGAAACGTGATGGAATCCCATTCAGTAGGGGATATGTTTTCTGTCTGCGGGTCTGAGATGTTTCCTCAGACGGACACAGGTGGTGCAGAGACAGCAGAAACTCAGTGAGGACACTGACAGACAAGCAGCTGCTTTCACAGTAATAAAACCTCCAGAGAGAACGTCTGTTCCGCTGCGAACGTCCTGCTGCTGCTGCTGCTGACATCCAAAAAATGCTCAAAGTCTCAGCTCACTATGTCTTCTGCTGGAGATTTTTTAGATCACCTCCAGCTTTCGCAGCTCAGTGTCACAACGTAGCATTAAAATATGTTACACATCCAGATACATGACGCTGTCATGACATGGTAGGGACGAATCAGAATACAGGGTGTTCTGCTCTGCAGAGACGATCTGAACCCTGACAGTCGGCTTCATGTGAGACGGATAAACCGCAGCGCAGCTTCCAGCCTTAAAAGCCACAATCTGACAGTTTTACCTGTTTTAAAATTGAGGTTTACAACAAAACTGACACTGGTGCAGCATTTTTCCTGATATGGAGCAGTTGCTCATTTGAAGCTACAACAAGGTGCTAAAAAGTTTCTCTTGCTCTGATAGGTAAAAAGTATTTTTATACAAATGTTAGAGAAACTGCAAACTGGTCAAACATTAATTTGCCTGCCTGAAACATCGACTGACGCACTTGTTGCCATGCACTGCTGCTCCTCATCTTTTTATAAAGACCCAGATGTACAATGCCTAACTTTCAGAAATTATTTTTATTGATATAAAAACAAATTTTTTTGTGAATGAAAGGCCAAAATGCAGAAAGTTTATTTGTTTTCCTAGACATCTGGCTGCCTTGGTCGGATGTTTGAGGGTGCCAATGATTGTGGTATTTGTGATTAAAACAATTATTTTTACTGGAAAATGTTAAGCTAAGTAAATGTACTCAAAAAGGTTGAGTTTATGAAAGAGTCATTTATTTTAAGCTTTTTAGCTACTTTTACCCAGGGGAGCCAAGAGGTGGGGTTGCTGTAATTCTGTTTTTTATACATATTCATCACAGAAACCATAAAGTGGAGTAATTATTCCACTCAAGGTTGATGAATGAAGGAAAACTAAAAAAAAAAAAAAAAGATAAAAGCAACCTTTGGGCCCCAGAGCGCAGCGTGAATTGAGAGAGGAGGAGGGATGAAAAGAATGCAGCTATTCTTGGTAAAGAGTTTGACAAAGCTTTCATGTTGAAACCAACACTTGAGCTGCTGTGGCCTTCATGGAGGTAACAGGG
Source organism: Poeciliopsis turneri (assembly GCA_922788865.1). Taxonomy (NCBI): domain Eukaryota; kingdom Metazoa; phylum Chordata; class Actinopteri; order Cyprinodontiformes; family Poeciliidae; genus Poeciliopsis; species Poeciliopsis turneri. Next base: position 150,475 of record CAKLNU010000450.1, read on the forward strand.
TTGTCATACTGTAAGGTAAAATACTAAATTCTCTATTTTTTGCAATTCAAACAAAACACCTGCTCTACATTTCCCACTGAAGAACTAAAGGTTTAGGTTTTAAATGTCTCTGCATGCAGACAGAAGCCCTGCAGATTCATAATCACATTTTCTTTTGTTGGGGAGTTACTTTAGACCAAAAGCTGTGAAAAATATGTCTAAATAAATCAATGCGATAAGTAGTGATGGATGCTGAACTTTCAAATGTTTTGGCCTCTTTATCTGACTCCAGTTTAAACTGCTTCATCCCCGAAGAGTTGTGAACCTGAAAGGGACTTTAAACTGTGGCAGGAATTGAAATGGAGAGCAGCGCGGTGAGGAGCAACAAAAGCATGAATGGCTTTATCGAAATCTGCAGAGAATAGCAACATAAAAGCAAGCAGAGGTGCAGCAGAGGGAGAAGATGGAGTAAAAGAAAACTCAACCTTGTATGGGAGGTTTTCTGATTACACCCAGACTTCTGCCTTTATTTGTGTGACCGTAGCCAAGGAAACAAAAGTTACATTTCCACCTTTTCGGCTGTTAATACTTTACAAATACTTTGACTGAAAGTTTTTTGTTTTCTCCATTTGGCATCCTGACATTTTAATAAGAAATTTTTAAGACTTTTTATTATAACTACATCAAATTGTTTCTGGACATTCTTTGATGGACTGCATAGTTTTTATGAGATGATTTGATATTTATCCATCAGCAGCTTAAAAGAAGTCTTTGCTCCTCAGTAATGAGAAGGTCATTTGGATTCCAAGATAGATCATCTGTATTTAAAATGAGCAGATTTTAATGACAGGGTGAAGATGTTTACTTGGCTTTACGTAATGGACTCAGGAACAGCACAAGGTTGTTTTATATCATTTTTATCCAACAAATTTCACTGCATGTTGCTGGAAAATCTTTCTTGAATGCTTGTTTGTAATGGAGTCCCACAGGGCTGAGTGCTTGGACCACTTCTCCTTACATTTTCATGCTAGTGATGCTCAGTTACGTTTCTCTGAACTGAAACCAGCAACACCAGAAGCATGTTGTAGAAATTTAAAGTCCAAACGGTCATTTAAATCCCATCTTAAAACTCATCTTTTTCCCCAGGCTTTTCACACTAAGTGAGATTTTAAATGTTTTGTTGTTTTTTTTATTTATCTGATCCTCCTTTAATTGCTCATAATTTATGTAATTATTTATCTATTTTATCTCTTTTTAATCTGTTTTTGTATTTTGTTCTTAGGATTTTCTTGTCTGTACAGCATTTTGTTTCTCTGTGGTTTTTTAAAGTACTTTATAAATAAATCTGGATTGGATTCAATTACTTTTTGAATCAAAGAATGAGGGATGCACTCGGCAAAATGCAAAGTTTTTTCACAATTGTTGCCTGTTTGTTGTGTTTGTGATTTATTTTCATGTTTTCATGACGTAAGGCTCTTTGATCTGCCTTGTTGATAGACTGATCTGAGCAGAGCAGAGACCGCCCCAACAGCAGGAAGCAGACTAAAGCACAGGGCATTCTGGGTACAAACAACTGAAACAGACGCTCCTCAAATTAACCAGGCTTTCTCGGCAAACTGGAATTTGATTAAAGCAGAGAAGATGTGACTCAGAGTAAGTTAGATCTAGTTTACAAAAACAGGAAGTTGAGAAGCTGAATAGTTGAGGCGGATCCAAACCAACAGAAAACAAAAACTGTTTTCTGTTGGTTTGTTTTCAGTTATTTTGCATTATGTCTGAAGAAATGCCGTTTATAACAGCAGGATAATAGATCGGGTCAAACCTGGAGGGGTCAAAGGATGCAGAAAACATAAAGTGGTTTCTATTCTTTCCTTTTAAAGTTCCTCCTTAGGATTCAGCGAAAGGTTACTGTTTAATTCTGCCGCATCTTTTTTCCCCTCAGTGTGTTTAGCCTGAAATATTTTCCTTTCACCTCAGCAGATCGACGGTGAACGATTGCAGCTGCATAATGCCTATTGTGAGCATAAGGAATAAAAGCAGCGCTGCACTTCTGGGACAACTCTGACAATGAAGCAGCCTTGGCCTAGATGCAAATCACAGCTTCTTATTCACTGCGCTTTTTATGCACGAGCACCAAGGAAATGGATGGAGCGTGAGCAACGTTTGTGGATCTTTAGAGTGGAGCTACCTTCTCATTAGGTGGCTCTGATAGAAGTGCTAAAGCCATGTTCCTGAGAGGAAAGAAGACGGGATGAGAAGCATGGAGGGGTGGAAGAGAACGAGAGAGAAAGTAAGACAAGGACACAGTGTGTATGCAGACATGAGAATTTATTGCTTGTGTGTTACACGCCTGCACATTAGGCAGCTCACACTGAGGTGGCTGGGCTGCAGGATTAGTTTAATTGGTACCTCAAGGAATAGAGGAGACTTAACAACAGTGGAGTGGTAGCAGGACGCGGCTGCAGGGCCATGGTGACACAGACACACAGTTACACAAGTTGTTATTGTGAGGAAAGTGTCTTTAAGCAGCGCTGTACTCCCAGCTTTAATCAGGTGTCACCATTAAACCGAGTGCTGCTTCTAAAGTGATGACAGTAAGAGAGTTTTTAAAGCTCACTAATCCACACGGAGATAATTCATGGATAAAACCGAAGGAGCGCAGCTTCTTTATGTCCACAACAACCAGGAGTTTTTCTGGCTTCAGAGCCTCGTCATGCATGAAGCCTGATGAGACGTTTCACAATAACTGCCTTCAATGACAATAATGTAAAAAATATGTTTTACAAGACAAAGTTTTTCAGTCAGACGCACTGTAATGTTTGTAAAGTTAGTCAAAACTTAACAGCAATAATTTTGATTATTTAGAACGTAATAAGAAAAAAATGGGGTTTTTTTTATTTGTCATAATTTGAACATGTTATTCATTCATTAGCCAGGAAAACACTGAGTATAAAAGTTAAAATTTAAATATCAAACTAAATTTTTAGATAGTTACATATATTGTATGTAACTAAACTTTTAAATTCGAAGAAAGTCATAAATAAATCTCGATAAAAGATTCTCAGTCAGTTTTCTGGAATTTTGAAACAAAAATCATTTTGTTGATTCTAACTAACCTGAAACAACAGAAGTTTGTTTCTGCTTTAACTTTAAACTATAAGAAAAAAATAAGTTGGTCGTGTCGGTTTATTCTGTGCATGTAAACTTCTGTTTTCAGCTGTATGATCGGCCATTTCTTTTGAAAGAACTGAATATTTAATGGGATGTCCTAATTTTCTGAAATATGACTGTATTTTCGTTTTGGACTGGGAATAAATGGGATCCCTCAAGAGGAGCCAAGCGCTGCTGGGGGAAAAGTTCACCAGGATTTCCTTCCTGGATCTATTCCCACTGCAGCCAAGTCTTCTATAGGTAACAACAAAAAAATCTATGGATTCAATTAGATAGTTTCAAAGCTCTGCATGATAATTATCTGTGTGCCCAAACATGTTTCTACTTGAATGCCAACTAAATATTCCCAGGAGTGAGGATCCCACCTCCCTGAAGCAAAACCCGAGAGGAATTTAGAATTCAGCTTCCCGGATTATGAATGTTTCTGCAAAACTTCTAATTTCAGTCAAATCAAACAGATGAATGGAAGCAACAAATAAGCAAAATAATTCCAGTAAAAACAGACCGCCACAGGAAACTCTACTCAGAAGAAATTCTTTATGTTTCCCTTAAAGAGGCTTTGTAAATCTGAATTAGCATCTCAGAAAAATGAGAGTCCTTCCAGGAGTCAGTGACACACAGTGAGCAACAAAAACTCTCTGAATTATTATATAACTGTAATCTCTTCATGGAGCGTGCATGAGTCACAATTTCCCTTTTAGTTTTCTTACGGCTCATTCATAATGCAGCGGGAAAGAACGCTGGTCACAATTCCTGTTACGCTTCGCTGAATAAGAAGTTAACCTGTCAGCTTTGCAGCGTATGCGCTTTATCAGGGCGCAACTGCAGCTTTACGCTTCCTGCAGCTGCATCCGCTCAGCTGGGATGATTAGAAAAATAACTCAAATTTAGTTTGGGTAAAAAGTTTTCCACTGACAGAAACTTTCAAGTTGTTAATATCTCTTTCAGAGAATTTCTTTAGAAGATGGATGAGAAAAGTGTGTGTAAATATAGCAGCGAGCCGAGGTGACAGAGAGCGAGGGACGAATGATGGATGGATAAAGGAGATGAAGAGCCGAAATATAGGGAGAATAAATGGGAGGCAAGAGAAAATGAAAGAATGTTTAACTGACTCCATCAGACTTCCAGTTTTAACCTCCAGACAGAGCAGGAGGTCAGATTAACAGATTATTTCTATTATTTTTATTCCTGGAGCAATTTGCTATCATGTTCTTCATCTTTTTCTTATTAAAAGGGAAATATTATCTATTTTACAGGCTTATGGAATCAGCACAATAAAGTAACAATGTTAACGTCATTTTTAAAAAATGCTACACATCAAATATGCCTTGAAAGAAGAGCTACTTTGTAATTTAACACCTTGAAATTGGGCCTCTGTCCCTTTAAAAGCTCTTGCTCTTTCTGAAGCCCCTCCTTCAGGAAGTCATCACAACTTCACTCCTCTGGTGACTATTTAGCAACGATTTCACCTGCATTGCTCTATGATGAGCTCAGGAGATACTCAGTTCATACAGGTGTTTGCTAATTGCTGCTGGCTAGTCTGAAGGAGCAGAGTGGGCGAGGCCTGCTCTGTAAGGTAGAAACTATGACAGAGCAGGCCGAAACTAGGAGCTGTGCCTGGAAGGCGGGGCTTGGTCCACCCAGGCATTTTGCACAGTGGGATGGTTGCCATGGAGACTAAAGGATTTCTAAACAGCATGAAAGAATCAAAGTGCATTTTTGATGAGGGAATAACATTATAACGTGTTTGTAACTAGATGGTTCAAAAGGTTATAAAATAAGAAACCTTCAATAAAGAAAATGTTTTGTTTTTTAGAAATTGTTCAACAAACCCTGGACTTTATTTACAAAACATTTAAAACTTTTTTATTTGACATAATACAAAAGAAAAAAAAATCTATATGTGATTTTCTGGGTTTTGCGAATAATGGAACAATAATCTTGAAAATAATTGCAGCTCCTGCAAAGGGTTTTGTGTTTGTAAAGCTTTTATTAGACCTTGTTTACTCAATGTTTCAATTTATTTTGGAGGTGAATTCCTGCCATTTTACTAAACAAAATTTTTAAATAGCAACAAAAGCAGCACTTGTTCAGAGTCCTTGAAACCGCTCAAGGACTTTTCTGAGCCTGAAAACTGAATAAGATCCCTCCTGACAGAAGGTTTGTGCTTTGGTTAAACCGTCTAACTGGTTTCTGTGTTTGCAGTCGTATCGATATGGCATCAAGAGGAAAGATCAAAGCTTTCTGTAGTGGCCGAGACGCTGATGTTGCTCCATAAAATTGGACAAATTAGGAAAATAATTATGTCTGTCAGACTAATTGTCAAAGACACAAACTTTGTTCTAATTTATTTAGAAACTGAGAAATATTTATTATTAAAATCTTTTGCGTACACAGAATAAAAGAGCAGTGGTTCATCATTTTAAACTTTGTCTTGATTTTATCATGTCAAAAACTCAGCAGTTCCATTGAGTCAATAATGTGCTGCTTTTTCAGATTATGGTAGGTTTGATGCTCATCTCCAACTCTCAACATTGGGAATAATGAGTTTCTCTAGAAACAGAGATTTAGAGTAATCTGAGTTTTCTCTGTAATTCATGCTTGTTTCTGAGTGTTGACCTGCAGATGGAGTGGATCTCGTGGGTTTCCTCCTCCTTGCGAGCGTTGTCGGTCAAACTGTCGCCCAGAGCCATTAGACAGCGAGCAAAGCCTTTGTAGATGGAGTGGCACCTTCTGGTTGAGGCGGCGGCAACGGGACACGGACTCAACACTGGAAACAAGAACACAAGTCAGGTTATTTCATGCATTGAACCAAACAGAAAATCAATCTGAAGCGAGACAAAGTCTGATGGGCTTAATTGATGCCATTCAAAAGCACAATAAAGATATTAAAGGGCACATATGAAAAATTCACATTTTGTACATTTTTGTACTTCCATTTGGGTTTCTACTGCTTCTGAAAACAAACAAAGCACTTAAAAAAAAAACACCCACACAGCTTTTGGTAATAAATTAATGTTTTTTAGTAAAAATATTTCAAAAAGCTACGAAATGCAACGTCAAAAATCAGCAGGCTCTGCCTGTAACAGTCAGAACTCCAGCCGTTGCCTAGCAACCCCAGTGTAACTCCAACTGTTACCTAGCAACCAAAGCTGAGCTCCAGCACATTTGGTCAGCTGGTTTTACCGCTATCTGTGCTGTACAATGGCTGCTGGAAAATGCAAGACCATTCAGATGGCATTCTTGTTCTTGCCATTTTAGCCAACAAAATACTTATTTTCTGACTTGAAAAAGAATTTAATTATTTGTCTAATTGGATCTTTTAATATATTTCTCTTATTGTATAGAAAAAGTTTAGGTGGTTAACTAAAAATCAGTATTTTTTATCCAATTAATTGTCAGAATAATTCACATTTACAGCCCTTAGAACAACACAAATCCAATAGCAGCAGCTAAATCAGCCAGATGTAACAAAGTCAACAAATTGTGCAATCATTGCTTGTTTGTCCACAGCTCATCTGACGGCGCCGGCGTCCCCGTGACAGCACAAGTTAATTAATCTCTAAATTTGCTCTGCACTACAGCTTAATGACAATGTTCAGAACATAACATTTATTTTCTAATTTTCTATTTTTTCATGACATTGAGGAATTGCTCCTGAGTTCTGCATCTTTCATTTTGTGCAGAAATTACCAGCGTCTCTCTGAAGCCCAGAGCTGTTTGTTAAACTGCACACGAGATGGAGAAATTCTCGCATAACTCTCAGATGAATATTTGAGATAATTCAGATTTTGTTCAAGTGTTTTTCATGCCACACTGTGATTTGCACATGCCTTCACAGACGGCAGGTAATCAGAGCTGCTTGAGAGTGTGGGCAGTGCTGCTTGATTAACCCGGTCTCATCGTTTAAGAAGCAGCAAATGAATCCAAATCAGATCCCCGAGACGACGCTAAGAGCCGCTAAAGTGTAGTGGAAGCACCAAACTGAATCATTATTACAGATTTTACCTTTTAAAGCCCAAATCCTCCCAACATGTCGGGCTCAGCTGCTTGGATTAAATCAGAAGACACTAAAGATAGGAATGCTTCATTTTTAAAAACATTTATTTTTCTGAACATGCTGGTAGAACTTTGTAGATTTTAAAATAGGGTTGTTCAAAGTACGGCTCGGGGGCCATTTGTGGCCCTTGGACTGATATTTCTGTGGTTCAAGAATGATTGAAATTTGTTTCTTGGACTTTTTATTGTTAATCAGAATTATTACCAATATAATAAAAGTATTCGCCTATCCAGATACTAAACGCCGTTTATTTAATTTATTAAACATGGCTAAATACAGCAAGCATTTTGGAAGAAAGTGACTCAAATCCTTTATTGAAACTGAAAATACATATTTTCAACCAAACCTAAAAGAATTTTAAAAACATGTCTTTCTTTTCATGCAGCAAACATATAAAATCCCGTTAAACCTTTTATTTTGAAAATAAATAATGGCTCCTTCCAAAAACTAAAAAAATCTGGCAACTTTATTTGTGTTTTCAGTAACTGCAACATTGGACCAATGAAAGGACCAAGACAACATAAAAACTTATCGGTTTTATGGATGGTGATCAAACTGATCGGACAGATTAACCCTGACGCAAAACTTTTCTCTTTCATTTATTTATTCTAAAAATGTGTCCAAAACCATTTTAAAGAGACACAATTAAAGACGTATTGATAGATTTCGACCTTTAGTCATAACATTCATTATCAGTTCCTTTCATAGTTTCTGTTTTTGTTTGAATCTTTATTGTGTCTGAAGTTTGCTCAGTATAATTTAAATCAGCTAATTAAAATGATTCATTCATCTTTCATTTTATGTAAAGAAAATGTCTTTGGGGCGATTTTATACACCAGCATCAACAAAAATCACAGTAACAGGTTGTACACAGTCCTGTTTGGTAGTTAAATGTGATGATTTAGGAGTTTTATCCTCCTTTGGTTTGTTTTTCTAATAAAATAAGAAATAGGAATTCAGCTCAGACTCCATGTCAACCAGATTTGTTGTCCAAAAAAAGAAACATATCTGCCATATGGAAGCTATTTGTAGGAAATAAAATCCTTCTTTGAACAGAAATGAAGGATTACCTTCCTCACATTACCTGCATGTGCAACCAAAAAATATCCAACATTCTTGGGGTTTTTTTTCAAATGGAGGAGAACGTTTGCATCGGCGCCGATTATGTTCCAGAGAAGAGATGATGCCTCAGATGGAGGACAGACGTGTGATTGATAAATAAATCATCAGGGGCGTCTGCCACGACTAATCAGCTGTCACAGCCTGGGAGTGACACTTTAAAACGGAAACACAAACGTGTGACTGACACAAACTTTTTGGGATTATTTCCATCTGTTCTGCAGCCGCCGCCTCCGCCATCTGATGGGGAGAAAGTGGAAACAAGAGAAGCTGCCTTGGAAAAAAGGGAAAAGTTTCTGGCGTCTTTTTTCTTTCCGCCATCTGTTGCTGGCTCCTGCCTTTGTTTGAATTCATCTCTTTACTCTTTCATCTCAAAGCTGCAGCCTGTGAGACGCAGCCATACAGGTGACTGCCTGCTTTAATCAATTATAGTGTGTGAAAAGCTGCTGCTGCAGGCAGCCTGGGGCTCAGGCTCATCGCTTAAACCATCATTTGTGCAGAGATCTAAAAATTAATGTACCCTTGTAAATGCCAGATTCCTGAAACGAGGTCATGATTTTTATAACTTTTTCCACCTAAATGGTGAAAAATGTCCTGATTGGGCCGATGTTCACATGCTTCAGGTATCGTCTTTTGATAATGAAAGGATTCAAATTACAAGATTAGAAAATGTCCACATTCATCTATTATATCCACAGACCTTGCAGAAGAATGTTTTATAGTCAGATGAAACCAGATTAGATATTAAAACATGGCAGTGGCAGCAGCATGCTGTGGTGTTTCTTTACATCACCTTCAGTTCTTAAAGCTAGAAACTAGAGATCAGGCCTGAGGCCTAGTGATGGACTCTGACCTGAACCTTCAGAGACACATAAAGGCAGTTTTAAAGCCAGCCTTCTGTCGCCTGAAGAACATTTTTATGGCGAAGCAGAAAACCTGGACCAAACCTCCAGAAAACTGTAAAACAGCCGAAACGCTGACTTATTTAAATCTAGAGCAAAAACCCAGCAGTGTAGATTTGCTTCAGAACCATAACAAACAAAAAACAGAAAGCAGTTTTTCCATTACAGTTTTGTTCAATAAATCTATTTCCACATGGCTGAAAAACCACTTCATCTTACTGCAGAAGATTTTTACCAAAAAACTTGAGTTTTTCTTTTCTTTTTTTTTTTTATTTATTAATTTTGCTGTGTTTCCATTTAGCAAATTAAAATCCAATTTGCGCAATGAAAACGCAGAGAGTAAAGTGGCAAGAGGAAAGTCTGGGAGGAAACACTAAAGCGCGTCTCTCCTGAAGATGCAGATGCTTTTGGAGCTGGATGTGACGGGCGCAGATGGATCATGTCATGACTAGAAAACACGGCGGCTGGGAAAACGCCTCTGAAACGTGTGACTGCAGCGCCGAGGGCTTGAATCTGACCGGAACCTGGCAGGTGAACCGCTGATGCTAATTGGGTCAGACGCTGCATCGCCGACCTGCTGGTTAATATTTCATAAAGTCATCTTCTGTCTTTGTGTTTTACTTCGAGGAACACCATTGATTTCAGAGGAGGCTGTCTGGAGGCTGAAGAAATATTGGCTTCACTCATCACATCAAGATTTAATGAAGAGTGGAGGAGAAAACATGGCAGCTGGAGGGAGGAGCAGCATCGGCACGTTTGGGCCATTTGGGTTGAAAAAAGGAGTAAAGTTTCACCAAAAACTCAGAAATTAGAGAAATCAGAATTTATTTTGGAAAAAAAATTCTGGGAAAAAAATTATTTTGAGATTAATCTCTTATTTAAAAATAAAACTTTCACATTTATGAATCTGCAAAACATTTATTAGAAAAAAACTGAGAATAAAATTTTTTTTCAAAGTCAAAAGTGAGCAGGAAATGTAAAAAACTTTAAGATTAATCTTAAATTTCTAGAAAAAAAAACATTCAAAAATTTTCAACTTTTTGAACTCAAAAAAATTGTGAAACTCATAAAATGTTCACTTTTGAAACTCAGAAAGTTTTTGGCAAGAAAAGTTATTTGTAGCAGATGTTTGAATTTTCAAGGTTAAAAATTGTTTTTCTAGAGAATTTCTGAGATTAATCTCTTATTTTGAGATTTTAAATTTTTGACAGAAAGTTTCTGAGATATTTGGCAAAGTTTGACTCTTTTGTTCCTATGTAAAATGGGCATCAGCTGCTGGAAACATGGTGGAGAGTAATGTGGAGTAAAACTGAAAAGAAAAACGAAAAGTGGAGATAAAATGATTAAAGAAGCACAAAAGGATAGAAAAAAAATTTGACCATGAAGTTAAAATCTGAAGGACATTTAATAATCGTGACAGAAACATATTAGAAATCTAAAAGCTAATCATGTTATTTCTGGAAGAAAAAGATTGTTTTTCATTTTAGTGGGGAAGGTTACACATTTCTATAACTGTGTATTCTCTGTATTTATAGTTTAAAATAGTTTTCTTATTTTAAGATGCTTTTGCAGCCGCTCACCAGGAGAAAATACTTTTCATTCTGAAAACTCAGTTTTATCATAAAATGTGCAACAAAAACAAACTTTTGAAATTCACTACATCCCATAAAAAAGAAAAGTGAACAGCAAGCAGGTGAAAAATTAATACTTCTTCAAAATACAAATTTAAAGCACAAATTAATTGATAAATGGACATCAGACATGAGTTTCACATTTTAATGCTTATTTTTGGATTTGATTTCCACTGATGTCGTTTCTTTGTTTTTCCTGTTTTAGTGCTGCAATTTATGCAAAAGTACAAATATATAGGTATAAAAAAATCTTCTCTTCTATTTGTTCTACAAACTGCATAAAATTATACATCCATTAATTGCACAGGAACAGAGGAAAAACATTCAGCTACAAACTAAATGTATTCAGGACAGAATATGACTGTGAAAAATTTACAAATATTTTTTCTCTTTATTCGCTGTTCATATTTTCTCTCAGGGAAAACCACATTCTTTTGTTTTATTCTTATATTTTGTGTGAAATGTTGCTTTGATTCCTCTAATCCAACCACAGACTAAGTGATGTTTCTCGATTGATCAGCTTTAAACTTGTTTTGGTATTTATTGTGTAGCAGAAACTTTTATAGAAGGTGAAACTCAATCGAAGTGCTCTGACGAAAAGAAAAGGCTGTTAACATCACAATGTCAGGTTCTGAAGATACCAAACATGGATCCTGAAGGCAGATTTACGTGAAAGGCTTTTTAAATGGGTATCACTGAATTAAGATCCAGTAAGCTTGTGTATATCCGTTAAATTGAGGAAATGCAAATCAAGTGGAAACCTGGTAATCCCGCAGCGAGTTGATCTGAACTTCAGTTTAAATGTCCTCTCCAGGAAAGAGCCGTGCGATTTGCTGCTCCGCTGGTTTTTTGTTTTTTTCCAGCCTCGGTTTTCGGAGTGCAGCTGGGAAATCTAAGCTGGGAGAAACATCTGTTTAGTTGTTTCTGGACTGGCTCGGATCAGTTTGCACGAGCTTTTCCATCTCACCGAGGTCGCTGGGGGGTTTAACTTGGAGCATTTGCTGCTTTAACATTACGCCTCCACTGAAAGATGGATATCCTGGAAATGCTGCAGGACTGCAGACTAGCTCTTTGTGTTTTGCTGCAAAACTAGTTTCTGATCAAAACCAAGTTGGAAAATCCTACCGAGTGTTTCTGTTGCTGTCGGTGAGGAGATAAAACACCAAACTTTAATCATTTTTTAAAATGAAGCCTAGGCGCAAATTCAAACTGGAAGACTCTTTAGCCACACCTGCAGCTCCCAATCGGCGCACGCCACGCATCACCCTTGACCAATCAACGCCGGACCAAGCCACGTCTCGTCCTATCATCGTTCAAGCCCCAGCTGAAAAGGATCTCCATCCAGGATCCCTCTGCTTTCGACCGAGCTCATCCCACCTCCGCCCCATCTCCACCTCCACTCTCCTAGCTCTTCAAGGATGCATCCTTCACCGATCTCCACCACCAGTGTCGGGTCCCGGGGATGATGTTCCTATCAACGGTGGGAACGCTCATCCGAGCTCATCACCATCACAGCTCGATGTCTTCAGCCGGGGCCCGAGCGCCAAAGACTTTAATTCATGCATGTCAATAAACTCTCCTAATCGCTTCTCTTTCTCCGTCTGAGTCTCTCCAGATTGAAATGATTAATTCTTTAGAAATCATCTCTCATTCATTTATTCAGCAGAGTTTCCAACCATACAGGCAGACAGGTTTAAAGAGGAGTGGCAAAAGCAAATGAGATGGATTAGCAGAGCTTTCCAATGCTTTAATCTACTGTGAAATATTGTCTCTGCAAACAGCAGAGACACTGTCATAATCAACACCGTCTTCAGTCAGAGGCATTTTCAGATTTGTTGCAAGACTGACTGCTACTGGAGCTCCTTCTGTGACGACACTTGGATGATGTGACACGTTTCATTTCCCTTTGGGATACAGAGCAACTCTTTCAAAAGTGATTTTTGTTCTAACTTGATTGGGAGGCCAAAGAGCAATTAGAAGGTGAATTTATAAGTTGAAATGTGCAAAGTAAATCCATCAAATACATTTTTTTAGTAATTAGTATTTTCTACACCTTCCTCAGTTTCCTTATTTGATCTTAAGTCCCATCTGGTGAGTGATAAATTACAGAGATAGATTACTTTGATATCATGCTATACGTTGAGCCTTTGAAGAGCCACTCAGAGTCCAGACACTTTAAAGCTGCTCTAACCACGTATGTTAATTAAAAAGCAAAACTTCATCCAGACGTTCATGCAGCTGGAGATGAAGTTCAGCCAAAACATCCTGGGGTCACAGAGGGCCGTTTTTTTATACCTTCTGGAGTTCGAGCTCCTGCGGATGTTACGACATCTACCTTCCCTTTTACAGGGATTAAAAGGTGAAAAAAATAAATCATTAAGTGAGTGCAAGACATCGCAGAGTCTGCATTTAAATCTTCTGAGAGCCCCATTGAGAATTATTAAAGCTTTTTCGAGGCTTTCCCATTAGGCAGGAGCGAGAATCTGCCAAGGTTAGTGCAGCTGGGCGTTCACTGGCCTGAATTTGAATTAACGTCATTAACACTTAAAGATGTCTGAATTTCTTAAGTTTTATAAAATGATTCAGTGAAGAGAAACTCTGTCCTGTTGAATTCAAATAAAATAAAAGGAAAAATAACATTCCACCGTTTAGAATGACTGAAGACAAGGAGAGAAGTTGATGCATAGAGTGGAACAGACAGGAAACAAAACAAGATAGTAAATGTAAGGGTGTCGCTGCAACATGGGTTTATTTTACGAATATTTCACTAAGACTGTTAGATTGACCTTTGACCTGGAAGGAGCAAATCCTAATGCAAGGTGAGAGAATAACTGAGGCGCATGGCCGGCAGGAGAACCTGTTGGGTCTGACAAGAAGTTGACTGAACTGAGAGTTACTTACCCTGGAGAGGTGATTACTGACCAGAGAGCAGATATGGGATTATAAACTGGGCTGCAGCTGTGGAGATAATCCAGGGAGATACAATAATCTGAAGAGAACGACTGATGGATGAAAACACAGGAAAACGCAGGGGAATAAACTAAACCCACTAAAGAAACTGGAGGATGAAGCAACTTTTCAGAATCTGCTCATCTGCTGTGGTTTATCATGCAGTCATGGTCAAGGACTGGACCATAAAAAGCAATAAAATTGCTTTTTCCTGCGTTTAAAAGGACTTTGAAAAGCCAAGGCTACTAATGATCACGATGCATTTCACTGCATTTTCCAGCATATTTCAAAGTAACTATGTTTGTTACGGAAATCCTGTCTCTATCAAACAAAACTTAAAATAATTTAACGTAACATGGTGGATATCCAAAGTGCGGCCTGGGGGCCAATCCTGAAGCTCCATTTATTTTCCTTGACACTGATTGGCTGAAGAGCCAAAATGAGGAACGTTATCTCCTGCAATTATACCACAACTGTTTCCATCCATCCATCCATCCATCCATCCATCCATCCATCCATCCATCTTCTGCCGCTTATCCGGGGTCGGGTCGCGGGGGTAGCAGCTTAAGAAGGGAGGCCCAGACTTCCCTCTCCCCAGCCACTTCCTCCAGCTCCTCCGGGGGAATCCCGAGGCGTTCCCAAGCCAGCCGAGAGACGTAGTCCCTCCAGCGTGTCCTGGGTCTTCCCGGGGCCTCCTCCCGGTGGGACGTGCCCGAAACACCTCACCAGGGAGGCGTCCAGGAGGCATCCTGACCAGATGCCCGAGCCTCAACTGGCTCCTCTCGATGTGGAGGAGCAGCGGCTCTCATCCTATCTCTAAGGGAGAGCCCAGCCACCCTACGGAGAAAACTCATTTCGGCCGCTTGTATTCGCGATCTCGTTCTTTCGGTCATTACCCAAAGTTCATGACCATAGATGAGGGTAGGAACGTAGATCGACCGTTAAATTGAGAGCTTCGCTTTTTGACTCAGCTGTTTCCACTGTGTGCATTTATACATCTTCAGACATATTTGGTGTTTGAATTATTAAAATAGGAAGTTATAAAAACTGTTGTTTATTAGCCATTTAAGCTGTTCGGAGCCTAAAGTTTTGCTTTTAAAGTTTTCTGTGATCAAAGTTGAATTGAGAGTAAAAAGTGACTTTCTGGATGCGTTTGATAATGAAGGTTGTTAATTCCGACATAAACTATATTGAATGAAAAAACAAGTGTTTAACACAGACTGACCTCGAGAAACACAAAGAACGTTTCCAGACGTTCCCTTTTGATGGTTTCAGTTAACCTTAAACTCCCTGAAATGACGATGGAGGAAAGGTCGTCTGCGTTTGAACTCTGTCATTCACGTTTGTGCAGAGAGGAACAGCTTCCAGACGGGGTGTAATAACATCTTGTGTGCGTTGTGGAAAGAAAATGAGAAGAAACCCAGAGGTCAGTGTACATACACCTTAAAAAATCAAGTTACATCGATCAGACCAGAGAAATCAATAGAAAGAGATACAGTGTAGATTAAAGATATGAGACATTCGATGACGCTTTCATAAAGTTGACGCGGTTTAAAGAGATTCTGACGGCCTTTTATTTGTTGTCTTGGAGAAAGTCAGGCAGTTCGACTTTAACTCTTTGCAAATGATCCCTGGAGGAGCCATGAGCACAGAATCTGTTTTCTTGGTGAATAGCAGGAATCAAACCACCGACCTGCATAAGATATAGAATGTGCTGCTGGGAAATGGAAAGTTCATCAACTTTCAGTTCCAACTCGCTTTCAACCTCTCCTCTTTCCTTTTCTTTTTTTGGGTGTTAACATTTTAAATAAAATATTAATAATGAAAACAGCTGTGATATTTATTTCATGTTTAAGCTGAAGGTTTTGGTGGTGCAGACTTTCTGCAGCAGCAGTGCGTCTACATGTCAGCATATCGTCCAGAGGCTTCACAAAGTTACTGTAAGGTTTGGTAAAAGTGCTCAGTATTTTCTAATGTAAAAACTTCAGAACTTTAGTTTTTGACCGAAAAACGTTCACTTGTAGTTGAGCAAGATTTGACCATGAGCATCGATATCTTTACTCAAGTACTGAAACTGAGTACTTTGTCGACCTCTGTTGACCTCTGTTGACCTCTGATGCGGACCAAAAAAAAATCAAACTCTGGTCCGTCTACTTGGTGTCAGTTTGGTCAAAGTGAAATCTGTTCCAATTCGAATGCATATGTGAACGCCAAGTGACCGCTCCAAAAGCATCAAACGGACTACATTGCAGGGAATTCTGGGTAAATGTAACCAAATGCTACTGAGCTAGCGCTAGCAGGAGAAAGGGCTTGTTGTCTTTTACCAAAGACAAAAGAGAAATCCTCTGACTGAGCAAATCTGACGCCACTTCATTTTTGTTTAGAGTTTAAGAAGAAGGAAGTTGTGTTCAGTGTCTCCTTCAGAGGTTTTTGTGTCGTCTCCTTCAGTAGTACTTGATGCAGCGCCACCACAGTGGAAGGATTTTTCTAAATGTTTGGTTGGTTTGAAAATAAGAAAATAAATCCTAGAAATAAGTCGGTGTTTGATTATCTATTAAAGTTTGACATAAATACAGACCTGATTGAGGAACCAGATGAATATCTAGACGTAATATTAAAGACAGTTTCTGCTGCTGCCTTCATATAATGGACCAAAGTCTAGAACTACAGTAACAACTCATGGATAACTGATCAAATATGTTGGCCACTTTCTTTTCTCATAGTCTGAGGACCAATGGAGAAACTGCATGTTCACCGAGGGAAGAGAAACATAGCATGACAAACTAACATTAACAATTTTTATGTTGTTTTTATAGTTGGTACACATAAGTTAATATCTGCCACTGTTAGGAAAATATAAAATACAAACCCTGTTCACTGTAAATTTCATGTTTGCTGACGTTACTTTCTAATAGTTAAATTAAATAACTACACACTTAAATACCAATCTGCATCTCAAAATTCCTTTATTTTTTTTAGTTTGCTACTGCAGCATGGTTGAAATCAATGTAAGTTAATTACAAATTATGCTACTGATGGTGGATATGCTGGCGGAGAACGATGCAGCATCTGATGTTAATCTGTTAGTTTGGGCCCCAAAACAGCTTGAGCCGCCCCTGGTCAGTATATAGAAAAGAATTACCTTGATTTTATTGATAAAATATTATTTAAGCTCACAACTCATATCCATAAAAAGTTACGGTGGTCCAGATTTGGCTCCCAGACTTTGAGTTTGACACCTGTGATGTAAAAAAGGAGGTAAAAACTCAGAACTCCTCACATTTCTGCATGATTCTCCTCCTGCGTTCTGGAGCCGCTGGTTCTCCTCCACCTCTGCCGGCGACAGTTTGTGTGACAGTTTGTCTGGGATCAAGCGTGTTTGTTTGTGAGTGGGTTTGAAAATACATCAAAGTTGTTGGTCTGCCCCCCCGCCTCGCCTTCAAAGTGCAGCACTGACCCCCCACTGGCTGCACCGTGTTCAGGAGGCTGAGTGCTGCCGCCGCTTTACATGAAACGGACTCGCAGTCGCCCCGCTGTCCTCGGGGAAAACAACATGGATGGCATCCAGAGCATAAACACACACACATGAACACAATACTGATCTATTCAAGAGTCTGGTTGAGGTGGGGCTGGCAAGATCGCTGCTGACTGGACTGAAATGCTGCTGATGCCTGCTGCTACTCACAACACACACACATACACAGAGACACACACACACACACACACAGACATACACGCACACACACATACGCACGCAGACACACACTCCACTGGGGAGAACATTCACATTGATTATACCTGCAGCTATTTTTCTTCAGGTGTCAGTTCATGCATGAATGATGCACATGGCTTCTCATGACTCCCCCCTACACACACACACACTTATTTCCTCCACACACACTCTCTCAAACACACTCATACGGCATTATGCAGCGAGTGTTTTCAATCCGACACTACGGTAACTTTCACTATGGAGATTTTGACGCACGTCTTCATTACAACATACATGCAGAAACTAACAATGGGACTCTGAGCCTCATCGCGTGAGAAGCAGCCGTCCATTGAGACTGTGGGAGCTGTTTATATTGAGACTTATGGATGCACTGTATGCATGCATTTATGTGCATATATATCCTATGAGGTCATGGAAAAGGAAAGCAGCATGAAAACAACTTCCACCCTTTGGGATGGCATTTCTAAAGTTACTCCTATCAGTAGCACCAAATCCAAGACAGAAAAAGTCTTTATTTCTAAGAGTCAAATTTTCAGCGTGTCTATCATTCATTTATAAAAGTCACAGTTTCAACCTAAATATTTAGTTAGAAAGCTAAATATTTATTTGTAACCAGCTTCCAACAACTATTAGTAGTTTCTAGCTGCTATCAAGCTAGCGATCTAAATATCTAGCTAGTAATGTAAACTTTTGGCTAGCACATATTTAGCTTGCTAACCAAATATTTAGTTGGCAAATAACTAAATATTTACTAAATTAGTTAGCAAGATGAATGTCTAGAATCAAACTAAGAATTTATTAGTGAACTAAATACTTTGATTTCTACCTAAATGTTAGGAAGCTAAATAGCTACTTATAAACTAAAGATTTAGCTTCAAACAAAATATTTAGCCAACAAATATTTAGTTTGAATTTAAATATTTAGCTTGCTAACAAAGTATTTAGTTAGCAAAGTATTTACTTGTAAACTAAATAGTTAACTGACGGTTTGAATCTAAATATTGCCCTACATATTTAGATTGAAAGAAAATATTTTTTTAGAAAGCTAAATATTTAGTTCCAAAATAAATATAAGAAAATATACGTTATCATCTGGTTCAAATATGTAAATATAAGAAACAAAATATTCACATTTCTGACTTGCTCATCTGAAACTAGTCGAAGGAAACCAGTTTGTAAATTGGTACCAAAAATAAAAACAACAACGACTTAATAATTGCCTGAACAATAAATCTGTCAGAGTGTTTAGTTTTCTTGGGTTCAAAGTGAACAACAACACCTTCTAATTATCCCGGTCCGGTTTAAGGCCAACTGGCTCCACGGTCCGTTTCCATTAACGCCTCTGTGTGCTTTTCCTGTGCCTGTTATCTCTGCAGGGGGGATCTCAGAATGGAGTGCAAATGAAAGCAAAAGGGAAAGGAAGGAAAGAAAGGCGTCAAATCAGCAGGTCGGTCATTAGTGAACGGCTTCAGGTGACTGACTGAGAGGAGAGTCCAACCTGTGGGAGGGAGGGAGGGATGGAGGCAGGCGGCTGAGGGGCTCAGAGCTTTTGTGTGAAACTTCAGCTCTTGTTAACATGAAAGAGAGACGAAGGGGGAGTTTTGGTTTTGGTAAACTTAATTCTTTGCTCGTTTGAAGTTTCATTCTGAAGTGTTGAAGTTTCTCCCACGCAGGACTCTTTCCCTCCTCCTCACATGACAACTGTTTAAATTAAGGCTCATGTTTTATCCACACAGGTTTAAACTGAAGAGGAGGCGCGCCACAACGCCTGCATCCATTTTGCATTAAATGAACAGGATTTATTTTTCCTCTCTGAATTACATTTAGTGGTTAGCCCTTTATATCATTGCAACAAACCTTTTATAAAGCTTCTGTTCGGTGGGTTCTTAGATTATTTTAGTTATCGATTATTCTGACGATTAATCAGATTTGTGCAGATTTTTCATTTAAACTCTTAAGCCTTCTTTATACAAAATTAGAAATACATTAAAGGATGCAAATGAACAAATAATTAAATTCCTTTCTGCTCACTAGCAGCTGGTGTACGCTTGATCGTCTGCAGCTAAAAATACTTCTGCTGTTTATGACTGATCTGTAGACTTTTCTTTATGGATAAACAGATTTATGATTGAAAAGTAAAAAGGCGATAAGCAGAATAATTTTTTACGGGATTTGAACCAGATGAAACTAAAACTGTTCAGGATAGAAGATATTTACAGAAAAGGTTTTTAATATCTTAAATCAAAATGTTTTGTTTTGTACCGTTTTGGCTTCATTGCTGCTCTGAGTGGGTTGTTCTGTTAGAGTCTCTATATTCCAGTTAAATATTATTTATTGTTTATTATTAGCTGACCTTCACACCCAGCTACTCTTCCTGGTGTCCATCATTAAAACACACATATTCAGTAGAAATCATTCAAATATATCACAGAAAGTCCAGAAATTTTATTCAGGTAGAGTTAACGATACTTTGTGATATCAAAGCATTTTCTCTTATCATTTTTTCCCCCAATAATTAAGTTTTAGCTTTATGACAGTGTTGGGCTGCTTTAATTTGAATGTTTTGATTACGTTAATTTCTCTAATGATTTGTTGTAAGTACTTCAGAAATGCACATTAATTAGTTGGTCGATTAATTGAGCTGCTTAACTCATTATCGACAGATTTATTTGTATTTATTCCCGTAAACCAAATGGATCTGTTCACAGGAAGCCCGGTTAATCAGATGGAGGAAGCTGAATGCACTCAGTGTGAATAATCGATGCCGGACTTCAGTGGGTTTGATTTGCCTCAGGCGAGGTTTCAAACTACGACTCCATGTGTGAAGGTAACAAACATGGAGGTCTCAGAACTAATCCACACAAATTCAGGTTGTAATGCCAACACAATTAATTTATATCTACTGGACACCCGATATCCACAGGTTTAAGGACCAGAGCCACCAACCGAAGTCCACAAATACCTGAGACTCTCTAAGATGAAGGTTTGGAACAGCAAACCTTAAAACATCCCTGAATTTATCCTATTTTCCATCCAAGAAGCCAGACATTCCCTAATTGAATCAGTTTCAATCAATAGTTTTCTTTTATTTTGTGTTTTTGAATCCATTCTTGGAAGCAACTTTTGCTGGAGGACAGAAGAGGCACAACGTCCAAAACACGAGTTCAAAAATTCAAAATTCAAAGTGTCCACAAATTTTTCTGTGGAACAAAATTTAATTATTTGCTGAAAATCCTGAAATATCTCAAATATTTAAAAAAATAAGCTCAGAAAGATAAAATACATCTTTCCAGTTGCTATTGGCTGGCGTTGCTACAGCAGCCAATCCAGGAACGCCGTTTAATTTTCCTTGATGCTGATTGGCTGAACACCAAAGTGTGGATATATAAAACTGCAGCTGTTAGTTTCTTCTGCACTGCTAATATGGTTTCTACTGAGCGTATCAATTAATATTAAGGTACATTTGGTACTAAAATAATCAGTTCTAATAGTTTCAGCTTAAATTTCCATGTATTATAAATTAAATTTGACTGGATTCTATATTTAGGATTAAACTGGAATAATCCTGATTATGTTTGTGCATAGAATAAAAATA
Source organism: Poeciliopsis turneri (assembly GCA_922788865.1). Lineage (NCBI taxonomy): Eukaryota > Metazoa > Chordata > Actinopteri > Cyprinodontiformes > Poeciliidae > Poeciliopsis > Poeciliopsis turneri. The sequence goes on from CAKLNU010000450.1 coordinate 171,614, forward strand.
TTCTCTACTGTCCCACAATTTGGCAGCAAAGTGAAGAAAAAGAAACAAAGGTAGATTATAAATACAAATAAAAACAGAATAAAATACAGTAAGGGTAAAATTTGATAATTTTTTAAATGGGTGATTAATAAGCTGAACTGAATCAAATTGAACTGACACAATCTAAAAATAAAAGTCAGTAATATTTTCTTTTTAATAGGAGCTACTTGAGTAAACAGAATAAAAATGTAAGATTAGCTCAGCAATCATGTAAAACGGTGGCAGCTTCATCATATCCGGGTAATTAGTTTGAGGGTTTCACACTGGGTTTATTATTGGTGCCATTATCTGAATAAAATATCTCTTGTCTCCTTCCAGGACTTCATCAAACAGAGTCATAAAATGAAGTTCTTTAAACAAATGGCTGTTTATGAGGTGCCAGATAATTCAGAGCAGAGAAAGTCTCTCCTCTCTGCCTGGTTATAAATACCATTTAAGCTGTGAAGACTCAACCAGGCATCAGCTGGATGCTGGAGATGTTCGCGCTCCTGCAGACAGATCTGCTCTGACCTTAATACGCTCTGTGCATCAGGTAGCTGGCTGGAGTGAGAGCTTCAATACAAACGAGGTGAAACTTTCCTCCAAAGCAGGGATGAGATTAAACGACTTCATGTGAGGCGTTTTGGTGGGATGAGGCCTGTGATCACTAACTAAACTGACTTTAATAGTGATGAGCTCTGAGCTTGTGTGTGTGTGTGTGTGTGTGTGTGTGTGTGTGTGTGTGTGTGGGGGTGGGTGTGTGTGTGTGTGCGCGTGTGTGTGTGTTCTCTGGCTTGAGATAAATTGTTAAAATTGGAGCTTGTAGTTGTAATTTTTTAATAATAAGAAGAAGGTGACTCCTTCACAAGCAGCTGGTTTCTCACCTTCCAGTTACCTCTGCATGAACTTGTTCTGCAGGTAAAACTCTGTAGGTGACTGGACCGACTGCTGCTGGACGAATATTCATCTATGATCGCCCGTTTAAGATCCCAGCAGGAGATTTTTTTTTCATAGCCTGAGAACCGATGAGACACCTAAATGGAAACATCTCCCCATTTCCAGCCGGAGCAGCTAAATCCTTTTTTTCTGGCAATGAGCTGTGGTGAAAATCTGTTGGATCAGAGGAAACATGAACGGCAGAGTCAAGAGGATTTCTATGCAGCAGAATAAAACAACGTGAAGTAATGGTTCAAACACTGACACCGCCTCCCCACACACTTTTCAAGTGTTTATGCTAACAGTTTCTGTTTGTAGTTAGCAGAGTGATCAGCTAATAATCTGGGATTAAACATTCTGGATGTTTCCACGTTTGTTATGTTTTCTATGTCAAACAAGCCAACAAGTCAATAATTGAAAATACTTGGTAAGATTTTGAGGTTTTGCAGAGCAGGATTTCTCTTTTGTGGTTAAGCCTTTTCTCTCGCTAGCATTAGCTAGCTAGCGTTTGTTGTGGGTGTAATTACCCAGAATGCCCTGCGCTGTAGTCCACTTCCTGTTTTTGGAGCAGTCTTTGTTCCGCTTGGCGTTCACAAACGCATTCGAGCCGCACCAGAGTTCACTTCAACCAAACCAAGACGGAGATTTTTAGGCCGACCAAAGTTCACTGTTTAGTCTGCATCAGAGTTTGATTACGTATTCACACCTCCCCAAATGAACTGGACTAATGAACTGGAGTGGGATTAAAGCGGACCAAACAGAGATGGTGTGAATGCAGCCTATGAACAGGTCAGCTTTACCTCAAAAGAAAACATTGGATCTCTTTTGTTTTATTTAGGAAGAAAATCAATCCATATTAATCCATATTCCCAAACCTTAGGTAGCTTCTGAAACATCGAGACATTTATGGAAAATCACATCTGCTGTTTCCATGACCTGAGATTATCATACAGCAACAGTGTCTTCGATCAGAAGCCACTTCAGATTCACTGGGAAAATTACTGCTACTGGAGGTTTTTAAAAATCACTGTAAACCAAATTTTTCACTTTTAATTTAATGAATTTTGAGGCCCAGCTGTGGTTAAATCTTCCAGTTTTGGGTCCCGTCTAAACGGGTTCTATAGGGTTGATTAAATGTTTTTAATAAATGCATCTGTTTTTGAAAACTGAGGAATTTAAAACTAAGCCAACAGTCTACTAAATCCTTTCCAAACCTGTTTAATTAGTGCAAACACAAACTGCAGATCTAAAAGATCTGCAATAAATGGTAGAAATCCACAATGGAATAAGATATTTTTTCATTAAATTCAGTTCAAATGGCTTCACATCGTTCTGAATTAAACAATGTGAGAAGATTAGAAATGACTTTCAGTGTCTTTGGTGTGTAATAAATGTTGCCATGGTTAGAAACACAGATGGTTACATTTGAAACCATCAGCAGTACATCTGTAGCTGTTTCTTTTTTCTCCACGGAAACATTTCCTGAGAAAACCCATTCAGCTCCACAGCAGGAAGACCCGGGCTGCAGGAGGGATTTACCTCGTCATTAAAACCAACACTGGCTCGTTACAAAACCGGCCAAAAGCGCTCACTGACTCTCAGTTTTTACAATTAGTTAGGGAGCATTTGAATACAGTTAAAGCAGCAACTGAGCCTTTAAAATCCAACACAGAGATTTCTCCAATTTAGATATAATTTAGTCGACAGGCAGACCGGACGCTGTCCACTGGTTTAGGTGAGCTAATTAATCCGGTGGCACTGAAAATCGCTCCTTCACAGAACAAAGGAGAGTCGTGTCAGTAACTCAGTGCTTTTCTAACTGGGATTGATGCACTTTCACTCAGTTTTTGCTGTAGTTCAGATCTTATTTATGAAGATTTTACTGACTGATGAAATGAGATGATTAATTCCCAAAAATCCCACTTTCTGGGTTTTACTATTTACATGTTGGTTTTACTGCTTCTAAAAACAGCCAAAGTGCTGAAAAGGGAAACATAACCAGCCAGTTTTTGGCAACAAGTTAATGGTTTCAAAAACCTTCCGGAATGTAACAGCACAAATCAGCAGCTGTTACCTAGCAACCCCAGCGGAACTCTGTTCGTTACCTAGCAACCAAAGCAGAGGGCCAACATGTTTGTCCAGCTGGTTTTACTGTGGAACGCACTCACTGTACAATGGCATCTGGAAAAAACAAGTGTTGTTGACTTACCATCCAGAAACCATTTGATGCACTATTTTTGGTTGTGCAGGAGGCTCCACTAATGCTTTTCAAGCTGTTCATAGTGATTTTCACATGAGTGTAAACATTGAGTAAAAGCAGCTCATTCTGAAAAGAGCTCAGAAAAGGCAGAGCTGAGGAGAGTAAATCTCTTTATACAAGAAAGATTTTATGTAAAACAAAAAGGCCTATCATTTTACAGCGATGCAACTTCTCAGTGCAACGTTGTAAAATGGTAAAAGGATGATAGAGGAGCCATGTTGTGATGATTTCCTAAAGGTGTAGTTTCAGGAAGAGCAGCAGTTTTTAAAGAGACAGAGAACCAATTTCAAGACGATGAATCAGAAAGTAAAATTTATTTTAGGTCATATTTGATATATAGCATTTTTATAATATAAAGAGGCACCATGTGCCTGAAAAATACATCATACTGCCCCTTTAAGCTTCGTCCTAAAACTTGTAGAAAACCTTCCCTGAAGAGCTGAAGCTGTTGGAGACGTAGACCTGTGGATTCTACGGTGGCCCTGAAGTACAAAACACATCAACAAAGTCGTAGTTCAGTTAAACAACTACAAATCCAAACTCACAACGTAATCAAATATGCAACATTAATCACAACTACAAACTCAGAAAATGCAACAACATTAGTAATCCCTTAGCAATGAATATTAAAGAGCGTTGATCCATGTTTCATAAAAGCTGCTGCACAGAAAAAAGTACTAAACATATTGTCCAGATTTTCTGTTTCCACTGAACCGGCCACGCCTTCCAGCCTGCAGCACTGAATTCACATTCCCCTCTTTTCTGGAGACACTGGATTCTTCTGGGAGGTCCCTGATGTGAAAAGACTGCAGCGCGGCTGTAGGGTGAGCTGTGCTGCGTCTCCACCAGGTGATACTGTATATGTCTGTGGCATTTGGATCAATAAGTGAGTCCAAACTCCTGGAGCAAGAAATGGGAGTAAAAAATATATATATATATATATTTTTTTTTTCTGTAGCAGTAGAGCTCCATGATCCCCTTTTTTCCATGTTGTTCTGTTTTGTCGTTGCTAATTGATAGCCTTGTTTGCAGTTTAATCCCAACGTTCGCAACAGCCAGCAGATAAAATCCCAGTTTGGTGAAGGATTTACTGGGAAGCAGAGGTTTAATAAGGCTCTGTCTTGGCTTTAAGCTGCTGGTGCATAGCCAATTACACTGTCTGGCTGCCAAACTTTTATTGCCAGTTGACAAACAAACATCGAGAGCGTGATTAAGGTGGGCCGGAGCCCAGACGGGCCAATGCCACTCGAGCAAAGTCGGACGGATCGCAGAGAATGTGAGATAAACCAGACTGGTAGATTTGTGGCGAAGCTTCTGCTTTAATCAGCTGCTCTGGAAGAAAACCAAGTAATTAGGAGGCAACTGAAAATGATTAATAGTGTTAAAGATCCATTCAGTTGAAATGATTAAAGGAAATTACAAAGTGATGAGATTAAATCAGCAGAACTGAATGTTGAACCTGAAGAACCATCCGTCCACTGCGGACCATATCTGTGTTAAATTTACTCCAAAAGTTTACACGAACAGCAAAATTCAGCTTCTGGCATCAGAGTTAAATGAGCTGCAGTTCATGAAAACGGAGAACGTCTAGACTGCAAGTGGCTCCCTGGAACGACGGCGTGTTCGAGTCACAGGAGACAGAAAATGGAAAAACAGAAGGATAAATTTCTGCCAAAAAACAAACATTTTAGATGAATCTGAGAAATTTTCTAAACAAAAACAAGAACATTTCTGAGTTGGAAAAGTAAAATAAAAAATGCTCGAAAAAACCTTAAGTTTTAGAATTTTTCTAGAAAAAATATGGAAATTATCTGAGTTTAAAAAGTCAGGAAATTTGGACTTTTAGAGATTTTCTGTGTTTCAAACGTAGAAACTCTTTTGAAACAGGAATTGAATCAAAAGGACAAACTGGTCCGACAACAAAGATCGTTCTGGGTTTGGTTGAAGTGAAGTGTGATGCAGTTAGACATGAACGGCAAGCGGACTGAGAGCAGGTCCAAAGAGCAGGAAGTAGGCCGCAGCGCAGGGCATTGTGGGTAAATACAACCAAAACAGAAAGAAATGACTCATAGCCTTTTACCAAAAACAAATAACCGCTAAATGCTGCTACATTTTTGTTTACATTTTGTGAAGAAACTTGAGTTCAGTGTCTTCTTCAAAGGTTTTTGTTGCTTCTTTTAGTAGTGTTTGGTGCAGCGCCCCCCCCAGGCGAGGAGGGAAACTGGTTTTTCAAAGTGTTTGATCATTTGACTAAGTGCAGTGTGAAAGCGAACCACAGCAGCTGGAGATGTTGCCAAATGTTCCCAAACTGAACTGAATGAACCCGACGATCAGCGTTTCACTGAAGTAAAATAAACTTCTGTGTTAGGAAAAGAACACAGACCGTTTTTATTTGAGCAGAATCACTGTGGTGAATATGTATGACGCCCGGTTTGAACCGTGGCATCACACGTGGAAAATAAAGCCCTCCTGAGACACACACGCATGCACCCATACGCACGCACACACACACACACACACACACACACACACACCTACACGCACAGAGGATGATCTAACGGGAGCAGCCCTCTGAGTTGGAGAGTCTGAAGCACTTATCCAACAAACCCAGCGAGCGCAGAGACTGTAAGGAATTATAAGAAAGGGCGAAAAACTGGGATGAAAGTTAAAGGAGGCTCTGGGGAAAGAAAGTGCGATGGAAAGAGAGAGAAGGAAGGAGGAAGAGGAAGAAGGACACCTTGAGGAAGAGTATAAAGACTGTGGTGAGTTAGATGTGAGCTTTCAGCCAAAGCCAGCGGACTGTGAGAGGAATGGACAGAAAATTAGACAAAGATGTCTGTCAGTGTGAGTGGAAACACAAAGAGGGCAGCGATGTGTGGCCGTGATTGTTGCTGCTGATTTCCCTGACGGTGCTGCTCTCCATTGAGCGGCTGACAGCAGGAGCGCTGCCGGACCCCTCGCACCGCCGCCGGGGTGATTAAAAGACCTCGGATCAAACACCGTTTGTTGGGGAATGTCTGTGTGTACAGAGCAGTATGGAGGCGCTGCAAACACAAACACACCTCAGTGAGAGCCGCGGCCCCCAGGGGGCCGGCATATTGTAATAATCATTTTGGCATGAAAGCTTTTTACATCTATGGGAGTGTTTTATTTAGGAGAGACGCTCCGCTCGGTGCAGGACGCAGACTGATGATAAAACAAATGTTTCTGCCACAAGAGACCCGGAAGAGGAAAAAATTCCCATAAAGAAGCACAAATACGTCAGAGAGAGGAAGCATTGATCAGGCTTTCAGTGCCTGGTTTCCTATTATTATATTTCAGCTGTTTTCTTTCTTCATCAGACGAACAAGTCAGTCTTCATGGTGGTCCAACAGCGATGAGGTTGATCTGTTCCTATATCTAAGATGCATATTTGGGCCATTGTACATGTAAAAGGAGTCAATTTTGACAAAAATCTCAGGAATTGTTTAAGTCATGTCGGAAATTTTCCAGAAAAAACAGAAGGATAAATTTCTGCCAAAAAACAAACATTTTAGATGAATCTGAGAAATTTTCTAAACAAAAACAAGAACATTTCTGAGTTGGAAAAGTAAAATAAAAAATGCTCGAAAAAGACCTTGAAGTTTTAAGATTAATCTTAGAATTTTTCTAGAAAAAACATGGAAATTATCTGAGTTTAAAAAGTCAGAAAATTTGGACTTTTAGAGATTTTCTGTGTTTCAAACGTAGAAACTCTTTTGAAACAGGAATTGAATCAAAAAGACAAACTGGTCCGACAACAAAGATCGTTCAGTTTCTGAGTTTTGAAAATAAAACATTTTCAACTTTTTTTCTAACAAATTTTCAGTTATTCAAACTCAGAAATTTCCAGGTTGTTTTCTAGAATATTTCTGAAATTAGCATCTCTGCCACAGTAATATGTATATTTTTTGTAGAAAATGTTGGTCAAAGATTTTGTTTTAAACTACTTTTGGCTCCAATATAAATCACCACAGATGGAAACATGCTTGGCAATGTTAAATGAACAGGTTTCCACTTATTTCTGGCCTTCAGCAAAGCTTTTCAGCCTGAAACCTCCTCCCAGGGAAACATGACTGTCCTCTGCAAGATGGCGGCTCAAACCAGGCAGCATGTAAATGAATCCATGCAACACTTCTGACCAGCGTTCAGAAACCTGGGACCTGGGGGAAAAAACGCCATCGGCCATCAGCTGGTGCATTATTCAGCCTAAAAGCTTGTTAAAGAGAGCTCACAATGGAGCTGGATGAAAGATTGATGAGTTTTAAAGCAGTTTAGTTAGGCTACGTTATGTAAAGCAATAAAAGAGCGACGGAACGACGGCATGTAAGGGAGAGGAAGAGCGGACAGCCGAGAGCGAATTACACCTGAGACACCAACGAGGAACAAAAACGCAAAGACTTCCCAAATAAACACAGCAAACATGAAGCAATATTATCAATAAATTAGTTTCTCTTCGTGGTTTCAGTGATTTGAAATATTGTTTTTCCCCAAATACAGACCAACAGCCAGTGGATTCATGTCAGCAGCTGGAATGTCGCCCGATACGACGGATGCACCGATTGCAGTTTTCTGGCTGATTGCTGATTTCTGACCTTTAAAAAATCTCACCTGCCAATTTTAATTTTGGCAATTTCTTTTTTTTTTTTGCTAAAAATAGCAAGAAAGTCACTGAATTGGCAACTGTGGGGCGACATGACCAGGTGGGCGACATGACCAGGTGGGCGGGGCCAACAGTCAAACCTCTGGACGGCGGCTGAGTTTTAGACCTTCACTGAGGTAAAATAAGATTGAGGAACAAGATCAGCTTCACGTAAAAGTGTCGCCTGATCGCTGATCTCTAAATATTAAGGGATTTGGCATTTTTCAAAATGGCTGCCATAGTAGCAATAGGAAATATATGTCTGCACTAAAATGGGCAGCAATTATTCAAAAACCACTAATTCACTAAACCACCAAGCACATAAATACAAAAGTAAGGAAGCTAATGCTAACCAATAAAACATCTCTATGTTCCACTGACCATACTGTTACATTTCTACAATTAATTTGCTTCGTTGAAACAAACGTTTTGACTCCATAATGAGGTTTTTCAGTTGGATCGAAATTCATTTATTTCACAGAAATTATAGGAAATCAGGAAAATATGCTGAATTCTCCAATTATTCCCCTGAAATTCACCTAATCGCGGATTTTTTTCAAAAAGTAAAGCAAAAAGCCTGGGAAGTTGGTTTGTATTTGCAAAGCAGCCAATCCAAGAGAGGCATTTATTTTCCTTGGCACTGATTGGCTGAACTCCAGGGAGTTCAACCCCATCAGCTAACATCAACTAACATCAGCTAACATCAGCTAACGTCAGCTAACATCAGCTAACATCAGCTAACATCAGCTAACATCAGCTAACGTCAGCTAACATCACTAACGTCAGCTAACATCAACGGTCAAAGTTAGACCGGTGATGATTTCTACTGCACACATTAATGAATATTAAAGCAGATCTTGTGTTTTAACTATTAAATTGGTGATGAATCAATACCTTTGCACAGATAAGTGAAGCACGTTGTGCAACAAAAGCAGATCAAAAGTATTCGGATTTATCCCAAATATGTTAAATTACAGCAACAAAACGATGCGTTTCTGTCCGAATTGATCCTGAAAACGTTTCTGACACAAACTGAAACATCAGAGATGCGATCGTCCATAAAACAGTTTAAGATTCTTTCTCACTGTAAATCCATGCAGCTTGTCTTCTCTCCTAAACCTGTGTGTGTGTCAGAGGAAATGAACCGTGGAGTAGCATTAAACCAGCAACACACACACCCACACACACACAGAGAGAGAGAGCTAGCATGTGAGGAAGACAAAGTGGGAGGTATATTATGGTGGACGGAACCACTGACCCTCCTGTTGAGTTAATGAGCTTTTATTGACTCCAACACCTGAAGTCGCTGCTGTAACTTATCACAGTTAGCACCTCACTCCCCAGACACATAAAACACTCCAGGGTGTAACACACACACACACACACACGCAAATGATCAGTTTATGTGCGCAGAAGACACACACACTCGTTGTTGGCAGTGCTCAGGGGTATAAAGACACAAGCAGGATTAGATTCTGGGCATTACAATAAAACGAGCTGCAACTGTTTTTATTGAACCTGCAAAGTGTCAGAAAAAATAAACTGTGGAGTTTCTTGGTTCTAGGATGAAATAAAACAAATCTGATTTTTCTTTATCTCTCTAAACCCTAAATGTACAAAAACAAATCAACAGATTCAACATTAAAGCAAAAACGATTTTTATGTTTTTATGCTCTAAAGTGAACAGATGTGTATAATTAGAGGTGGAACTCAATTTAGTTTTTTAATCTAGTGAATTGCAGAGTCTGCAATTAATTAATTGAAAACTATAAAGACAAAATAATCAGCAATTTTCTGGATTTAATTTGTTATTTAGGGTTTTCAATCCTTAGATTGGTGCAAGTGTTTCAGGAACTTCACTTTTCTAACAGATCACTTCATCTGGCTCGAATAAATAATTATAATTTTAAATCTGTTGTGCCATTTTGGACTCCTATCAGTTGCAACAGAAAGCGTGAACTGTTTCCTGAAACTGTTAAAAACGGTTTGAGGAAATTTACCTCAAACATGAAGTTTCTCTGTTCAAATTTGATGTAAATGTAAGATTTTTTTTTCTAAATAACATACATTTTTAGTGACACGACACTGAAATTCTCTGCATCACCTTCCAGAAAACATCCCAGTTGATTTTCCGATTCAATTATTTTTTTCAACCAGCAGGAAAGTCAACAACTAATCCTCCCAGGTGATTTAATAAGACTAAAACTTCCAAATAACCTTCAGCAGCATCTATTATACATAACAGATCTCCAACTCTGTCCTCATCCGAATCTTAAATGCAAAGGTTCATATTTAAGTCAAAATGGAAAAAAGAAATCAAATTTTTTTCTGGTTTGTTTGTTAAAAAGACTCAAAGAGAAATGAAGAAAGTCGTCTGATCCACAAGGTTTTCTAAGGAGTTTTATCTGTGAACTATAGGAGAAAAGCTTTAAAAGTTTAAGTTACGTTAAGGTTGCAAGCTATTAAATGTTCTGTAGATTTCTGAATGTGTAGGAAGATTTTCTTGTCAACACCTGAATCAGACAGTGGCGTCTTCCTCAACCTTCAGCCTTTAGTTTGATTTTCTCATCTGCTTTCTGTTTGCTGCATCTTCTTCTTCTTCTCTGGTCGGTGCGCGGTTCATCTCCAGTGGACGGTGCAGAAGGAGGCTGCGGTCGATTCCTTTCCTCTTTTTTCATCTCAGAGCTTCAAAGCTCTACAGAAACCTGAGCTCTGTCCACTTCACCTCCTCACAGCCGCGCTGCGTTCAGGAATACGCTCTGCCACACGTGGGCTGCTGCAAACGTGTTCAACGCATTTTACTGAGGCTCCATGCATTTTTAATCAACATCCAGTCATTTAATATAAAACAGCTTAAAAATCTCTTTAAAAAGGAGCCCATTAGGAAATACGTTGTATATGATGGGTACCGCAAAGACCAGAAATGTGAGATTTAGTGTCATTCACTGTGGAAGTAACTTAAGTTTATCTGGTGTTTGGAGATTTAAATGTTTATAAGTTAATGAGAGATCAATGCTGCAGCTAGCATAGCCTGTCATAAATGCTAAGGCTAGGCTGTTTCTCCACCATTAGCACATTTAGCAGCGAGTACATGAGGGTAATTAACAGCGCTAAGACCCGGCTCGCGGCTCTGATTGGTTGTTCTTCATGTTGGATTTTGTTGAGAATAAATAATTCTGTTTTCCTTCTCTCTCTGTTAGCGAGTTGCTAAGCTGAAGCTAAGCTAAAGCTAAGCTGAAGCTAAAGGAAATGCAAATGAGAGCTGTGCTGTGAAGAAACGCCCTCTGTGGGGCGTAGCTCATCAGAGGCTAACAAAAGAAGTTAGCAACTGTTGCTTGTCGCCATTTTGACTGTTAGCTCTTACAGGTATCGTGTCAGAATGGACCAGAGTATATCGGCATTAATAAAAGGAATTCATGAATTCATCTCAGTGACTCTTCTTCATCCTCATATATCACAAACTTGGCATCTTGGCAAAAGTTTCTCGAGGCTGAGAATCAGATGGCTGATTTTATACACTATTAAAACTACATCACATAAATGTTTACACTGCAGGGCAGTGGAGAACGGATGATTCTCCACAGTCTTATTAATCTTTCAGGTGACACAGAGACGCAAAATAATCTTCATATTTCTGCAATATGAGCATTTAATGAACCAGAGGCAAAAGCTTTTTACCTGAACTTCAGTGCTGCTCTGTTTGTATGATGGATGCATTTTACTCTAATCTGGACATGCATTGCTTTCACAAACTCCATCTCATTCTCCGCCCCTTTAGCGGATGCCTGATTACATTTTCACTGATGAACATCATCATCTGCAGCAACACGCCTCCTTGTCTCCATTTATTTCCTCCTATCAAACTCTCACCTCACACCAAAGTGGAAAATGGATTTACAGCCTCACAAAGTTCGATGCATTAGCCGCATCGCTCGACTCTTGGCAGCTTTTAGTCAAAGTTTCCAGAGGTGGAGCGTGTTGGAAGGACCTTTTTTGTCGGCTTCAGATCACCTTAAATTGAATTGTCCAGAGGCTGCAGCCGGTGATCCATGATGCTCTGCCTTTTTGCCTGACAGCCTTGATAAATTCAGGTCCTGATCTCTCTCTGCCTTGCTCCATGAGACGTCGCTAATTTTTTCTTTGTGTTGTCGTCATGTAGACAGCATTTCAGTTCCTTCCATCCAGAAGGACACGACTCCAATCCCCTTTAGTCCTTAAAAACAAACTATTTCTTAAAACAATTCACGAGAGCACAAGTTTGTTTTTTTTAACCCAACCGCACAGACTCAAATCACTGTGTTCACTCCCAATAGTATTGCACTGAACTCTTCTTAGTGACGGCTGCAAGATGGATAAATTGGCAGTTTAACCCTAAAGGACAACCTGGTTCAGCTAACGCTAACCCACTGAACAAACAGTTCAGCTCCAAACAAGCTCCAGCGTCACCGTTTCATTTTGTTCCTGTTTGGTTCTTGTTTGAAGTGAAGTTGTTGGGAAAATGTGAGAAGAGGAAATGGAACTGCAGCATAAACGGTCAGAAGCAAAAGCATGAATGTCTAACAGTTGATAACTAAAGTTTATTAAACTGAAAGCTTAAGAAAGAATTTGCTCATCTATTGGTGTATTAGTGGAAGTACAACCCCAACTACTATGGATGAGACTTGCAACTGCCTGCTTTAATAGTCCAAACACCAAACAAGCACAGTGGAAACCATAAAAAAACCCCCAAAAATAAAACAGTTTAAATGAACCAGAAAATCCCCACAGCTAAACGTGAAACATCAGATAGTAGATGGATAGTTTCTGGTTCCTTGTAGGTGAACTTAAGTCAATAAAATCTTCTCTGCAGTGATGGAAACATGCCAGTGAGTCCCGCTGACCTTGAACAGGCGTTGTTTGACTTTTTTCTTAATCTGACTCTGTGTGTACTTTGCCTGGTGGTTCTACTGATCTGGTCAGCAGGTCATCGTGTGATTCACCAGCTGCTGTTTCAGCTCCGCTTTCTTCCTTCCAGTTTGAACTCTTGCTGTAAATGTTTCAGCTTCCTTGAACTTTGAGAACCGCAGGACCTTTTGTTTGCTCCTTCATTCGATGCCTCTGGACCGCATCAGACTAAAGTACCGGTTCGCTTTAGTTATCATGTTGGGTAGCAAAGTTAGTGAGCTGAAATGGGTCTAATGAGCAGAATGAGTGAACAGGAAGTGAGAGAAAACGGTTGATTCACAGGTAACCAGGGAAACAACGACAGAAACCAACAGAGAACCAGAACTAAGAATCAATAAAGATTCAAGCAAAAGCTGGCAAAGAAATCCACAAACAGGGGAGACATGAAAATACAGAAACATTTCAAACCAGAGCCGGAGCTGAGATTCTTAAAACAAATACAAAAATAAAACATCAGGAAGGTAAAGAATGAAGTTAATTAGGCAAACAAAGAGGACAAAAAAACTAAATACAGTGGAACAATAAATAAATATTGAAGAGATAATGACTGTTATAAAGAAAAGCAACGTTTGTTACATTTTTAGTTGCTGCGGTTCTCTTTCACACTGGACTCTGTTCTCCTCCTGGCCTGTGGGGGCGCTGCACCAAGAACCACTGGATAAAATGACAAGAAAACTTAACGAACCTGTACGTGGCCAATTTATGACACCAAAGCAACCTGTGCTCAAAGGGTTTGGTTTGACACAGTGCAGTTTGAAAATTAACAGGAGCAGCTCAAAATGTAACAAATGTTAAAATTTTCATCCCAATCCAACCAAGTCTACCAGACTATTAGTTCTGGAAACATCTGATGAATGTGGACAGAGGAAGCTAAGAAAAAATTAACCATATGATGCATGTCTTTGGATAATGATGTAAAAATGCAACATGACTGTTCTGACACCAGACACTCCCAAAATTGTGGGATATGTGTCTGATTTCATGTGACAAAAGAAAGTGGTAAAAATCTGAATATTGGGGGGGAGAACAGGTCGGAATCGGGCCGATCAGACTGCAGTGGGAAAGTCAGACTGCAGCTTGCATTTGCCTGCTGTGTGAACGTAGCTATAGAGACACACAAAGCAAACAACCGTGTACAAACACTTCTCTGCAACCTTCTTACAGTCTCATGAACCAATATCAGCTGCAAGACACAATTATTAGCTTGTGTACAGTTTTTTGCTTTCTATGTGTGTTTCACCACTTATCATTTAAAGAGTGATAGGGGTTTTAGAGGAAGATGAGAGGCACACTTAAAGAGAGACGGGGGAGGAGATGAAAGGAAGGATGAAGATGTGACATAACAGGCTGAAGGATGAAGGCGAAGAGGAAGCAGGTAGGATGCATCGTGCACTTCTTCCTGCAATTATCCAAACATCTAATGAGGCCAGAGCAGCAACATCCATGCAAATCGGCAGCTACATGCCAGAGGAAGCTGTTAAAGTTCACAGGAAGGAAATAAAATAATCAAAACCTGATTATTGGTGCATTTTGATTGGATTCTTGCATATAAAACGTCTTCAGCTTTGCAAGTAAAATAGAACTATTCAACAAAGGCTCTTCAGCCTTTTAAAGGCTGGAGAAACTGTCTAGACTGATTGGAGCAAACATAAAGGATATTTTTAATAACTCCATATAGTTCTGCTCATTTTGTTCAACCTTGGAAGGAATAAGCTGCTGCTGAAAACACATCAATTTCTGTCTGGAGACAAAAAACTGAGACAAATAAAAGGACAGAAACTTTTTAAAACTTTAATTTCCACTGAAACTGGATCAGAAATTACATTTGCAATACAGCTTTTCTGTCCTTTTTATGAAGAACTTGATGGCCTGGAAGACATTTTACTGTCCTTCAACAGAGTCATGCTAACAGTTAAATGTAATATTTTATTACATATTTTAGTTGCTCTTGCATAAGGCAGCTGTTTATATTGTCTCTTTCTTAGCTAAACAACTTTTACGTCACTATGCTAACTGCTAGCCCTGCAGCAGCTAAAATGAGTTTTTCTCTTTAAGCAAAACTTTTTATTAGTTCTTTATATAATCTGGTTTATTCAGATTGTTTACAAAATAAAGTGTTAGTTGTATGTTTTAAGTCATTATTATATTGCAAAGTTCAGTGCAGACGAATCAGAATTAGATTTATTTTGCCAAGATTGTGACTTTGATTTTAATTTCTCACAACATACAGACATAACTATAATAATAACATATATGTAAATCATACATGAATAAGTTTGTTCACGCAATAGAAAACATGCTGTTCCATCATCCTCCAACCACTTCCTGTTGTCTTCTTTGTGGTTTTCGCCAGTAGTAACATCAGACTGATGATCACATGACTCAAATGATGTGGAAAAAAGCTTTTCTGTTGCAATTTTGTCAAATAAATCAATTTCAAAACAATGGAAAAACCTCATCAGTGCAAAAAAACATTTTGTAAAAAAGATTTGGATTTTTTTTTAGATTGCTGTGTTTCCATTTAGCAAATCAATTATATGATCAGTATAAACACAATGATGAACTTTTAATTACCAGAATAAAGCCCTAATGATATGAGAATAAAATTATATTTCCAGAATAAAATCATAATTTTATGATATATAAACTTATACATAAAGCTGATTAAAAAGAGAAATATTGAAAATCTTGTTTCTGAAAAACTTGGTTTCGGTTTTTCGGAAAACAGTAAATATTTTAACATATTAGCATCAAATTATTATCATGAGTTTGAGGCAGATCTTGATAATTATTAGGCATAAAATTATTTTCTTTCTCTTAATTTTATGGATTTCTTCTGGTAATAATAATAAAAGAAAATAATTTTGGAGCATAATTAGTGTAGATTTAGCCTTGAACAGTATTCCTTTTCCTGGATTTACCAGTTTTAGTAAATTCATGATGAAAAAGGACAGAAAGAGGACAGAGATGAGCGAGAAGGAGCAAAAACGAAATGATGAAAGGAGCAGAGATGAGAGAAAGTTTGGATTTGTAGGATGAAAGTGTCTGGAGAAACGCAACACGAGGGCAGAAATACAGGAAAAGGAAGAAGGCAGGCGGTTTTTCCAGTGACTTTTAAATTGGTTTTAATGAGGATTATTTTTTTACTGCTGTGAATTAAATCAAAACATGTCAGAGCTGTAAAATATCTCCACATATATATACATGTTTCTAACGTTTCTGAAGCCAATGACTGTGTTTAATGCAATTTCTTTCTTTAAATTTGGTAAAACTGCATCAATTTCAATCAGTTTTGCTCTAAAAATCAGACACTGTGACTGAGTGTCTCCTGATAAACAGAAAGCAGCAGCAGCAGCAGTGTTTCCTGGTCAGGTGAGTTTTTGGAGATCCTGCAGAGCAGCAGAGGGACAGATGTGATTCATTTATCATTTATTTCCATCAGTGGGAAGTTTTTTCACTTGCATCTTTTTATCCTGTGGGAAACTGATCCATGTCTGCAGCAGATCATCAACTGCTAAATTATACATGCTAAAACTGTTGAAATCTTATACATTTCATTCTGATAAATAAATAATCAAACATGATGCCATGTTTTTGCAAATTGGGTTTTTTAACCTAATGTGTCCAGTAATTGTTGCTCACAGTTAAAGAGGCTCAGGAGGGAAACATTTTTCTCTGAAGCAACTAAAGGAAAGTTTGGGAGTTAAATCACTGATCAAAGTTCAGTTCAATTGTTTTACTGAAATTCAAAAAGTTGTAAATTTCTGCCAAAATTTCAGAAATGTTCTTTTTTTCTTGAAAATCTGAAAAGTTAAAAATTTGCTAGAAAAAAAAAACCTTTTAATTTCGGAAATTCTCTGAAAATTCAAAAAAAGTGAAAATTTAATTTAAAAGTCAAAAAAATTTTTTCTTGAAAATTTCTGAAATTAATCTCAAAATTTCATCTTTTTGTCAGTTATTTTTTTTACTTAAACTAAGAAACTTCTGCATTTTTTTCTGGAAAATGTCTAAGATTAATTTAAAATGTATTAATTTTTTCTGGAAAATTTTTAACTTTATTACTCAGAAATTGATTTTTTATTTTATTTTATTTTTACTAGAAATTTTGTGAAATTAATCTCAAAATTTGTTGGGATTCTTCCAGAAAATTTCCTTGTTGATTTCCAGAAAATTTGTGGGCTTTTAATTTCAACATTCCCATTTATTTTGGCAAAAATGAACTCGCATTTCCCGTCCCTCTACAACAGCTGTCATCAGAAGTCTGATAATCGTGAATTATTTATGTTTCTATAACTGATTACTGAAATGGAAAAACCTAAATCATTTGTAGCACTGACAACAGTTGTCAAACAAATTGCTCTGTACCGAACATGACTTGAAAGAAATTTGGCTTTGTAATTGGATGCCTTGAAATTGGGTCTCTGTCTCTTTAAAAACTCCTGTTCTTTCTGAAACTCCGCCTTCAGGAAGTCACAACATGTTCATCACTAACAATGGAGAAAATATCTAGATCTACATGACAATGTGTGAAAAATATCTGCACTCTGTTAAAATGTAATGTGGTTTGCTACACCTGAGTTCACCGTCTTAATCAAGACGTTAAATCGATTTCACTGCCTCGCTGGAAAACGGCGTAAACTTATATGTAACATTGCTCTAGATATGAAAATCATTCATTCATAAATTATTTTTAAATATGTCACATAAATGTTGAAATTCAGTCATCACCTCAAATTCTGCAGAACAGACAGACACCAAACTAAACACAGCAAACCCTTTAAATCACAGCTGCAGACTGGAGAAAATACTGGCTGAGCACCGACTGTTCGTTACAGAGCGAAAGGAAATCAGAGAAATTGGATTCCAACCCAGACCAAGATTTAAGCAGCAAAAAAGAAAAACAACAACAAAAAACACACTAACATAATTTTCTCCCAAAATCTGCAAAAGCTGAAAACGGTGTACTAACACAGGAGCAAATTTCCACCAAAAAACTCAAATACATTTCTGACTTGGAAAGGTTTAAAAATTGGCTAGAAAAAATAAGAAACTTTTGAGATTAATCTCAGAAATTAGATTTTTTTTTTTTTTTTTAAAGTGGAAATTTAAACAATTTTCTAGAAATTTTGAGATTAAGCTCAGAAATTTTTGAGAAAAAACATGGAAATTTCAGAATTTCAAACGTAAAATAATTTCTTAGTTTCAACTTTTGAAACTCAAAATTTTCCAGTTTTTCTAGAAAATTTATTAAATTAATCTCAAATTTTTTGAGTTTTTTTTCTAGCAAATTTGCAATATTTGAAACCCAGAATTTTACTTGTTTTTTCTTGAAGATTTGAGATTTTTTGGTGAAGATTGATTTATTTTTTTCTGTCTACAATGGCTCTAGTACACAATCTTAGAAACTAATTTATGCATCCGTCCAACCACAACGCATTCACCAAATATCAGTCAAGCAGTCGTAAAATCTTAAACAAAAGCCTGGTAGTTTCAGTATGATGGTTAAAAGAGACGTCATTTAATTTCAGCGTTTGTAAGAAAAGGAAAACCTTCATTGAATCAGACTGAATCCATCCCCTCTGCTTCCCTCACAAACACACAAAACAAGCAAATCTGGTGTTTTGTTCACTGTTTTCACAAGATCTGGCAACCTTTCGGTTATTGATGAGGGGATTTATGTTTGGGACGCGAAAGGCGATCAATACATGAAACCAAAAGCAGCCAAAGCTTTCTGGAAGAGGAGGAACGACGAGTTTTATGATAGTCAGCAACAACAACACAAATTTCACAGCAGTTATTTGCAGAGTGAACTTCGTTTTGTCACCATTTATCTTTTAGATGTCATAATTTACTGCATGTATTAAGCCAGTTTAAAGCATAATAAAGAAATGTATGGAAGTCCAAAAGTGCTGCTTTGCTTTCCAGAAAGATATCATAATATGATAAAAACTGAAAGCAAATAAAGTGATGATTTGTATAAATATTTAATTACTTATCCCTCAATAAAAAGTATTCTTGAAATACATATTGTTTTCTAATCTAATTGTTATTCAAATCTGTGATTCAAGTCAGTGGGAGGAGGTGGAAGTCCTATGGGTTAGCCAATCAGGTATATTTTACAAGCTATGATGGCACATGACATTATTTTGTCCTTCAAGATCAAAATAATAATAAAATACTAAATAATGGGAAGCTATAATTAGCTTCCCATTATTTAATAAATATGTTCTCCCTATTTGTTTTATTCTGATGTAAAGATTGTAGTGATTGATTTACTTAATGGATTTTTGACATTTTCAGCTTTCCATATGTATTCACAGTATGAGGAACATTATGAATAGAAAAAAAAAAGTTCCAAACTTTGGGTATAGCCTCTTGTAAATAAAATTGAACATTTATAACTTAAATCAACTTTTAAAATGTGAGCAAAGTGATTCATTTGCCATTTTAGGTGCCAGGTTCATAAAAAAACAAAAGCCATATTTGCAGCTGACATTATTTTATGATCTTCAAGAACAGCATCAAAAAATATATAGCAAAAATACTTGATAAAAATATTTTATATCTTTTAATTCTGATGTAATAATTGATTCCCTCAACAATGAAATTTTGACATTTTCGGTATTCCGTATCTCTGCGCAGTGAGGAACATTGTGAGCAGAGGAAAAAAGAACAGTCTAAACTTTCTGGTAAATATAATTATTTATAGCCTCTTCTGGATTAAATTGAACATTTATGACTTAAATAAACTTTTAAAACGCGAATAAAATTATTAATTTGTTATTTAGTTTTGCAGATTTACAAACGAAGCTTCATCCTCCTCCTCTTCCTCCTCCAGCTGCTGCACCAACAACCATGAAGCACCTGCAGCTTTTTAACGCGGATCGCTGCGCAGCGATGAAGCTCCCAGATCTGATCAGCCCGCCGCGGAACCGAACCGGAACCGGTTTGGTACTCACTGAGAAGCAGAGCAACAGGCAAGAAGATGAGGCAGGCGGAGTTCAGCAGAGACGCCATGCCGAGCCGAAAGTTCGTCCTCCGGACCCACAAGTTTCAGCTTCGGTCCTGAACTCCAGAGTGAGTCTGTTCTTCAGGAGGAAGAGGAGGAGGAGGAAGAGGAGGAAGAGGAGGGACGTCGGCTGGTTACACTGAGCTCTCCTCCTGCAGCTGCAGCGCTTTCTCCGCTCTGAGAGCATCTGCTGCTGCTCCCCCTGAAAGCAGGAGGAGGAGGAGGAGGAGGAGGAAGGACAGGACGAGGAGGAGGAGGAAGAAGAAGAAGGACAGGAGGAGGAGGAGGAGGAGGAAGGTCTACAGCAGAGTCCCTGATGAGCTCAGATTCTCTGCATTAACAAACTGACTCACGTTTTCCTGCTGGTTGTTCTGACCTCAGTCAGACCCAGTGGACCCAGGAGTAAATTTTCGCCAAAACCCACAAATTTTCTGCAGAAAACAAAAATAAGAGGAAAACGTTGAAAAAAAAAAAAAATGTATCTCAGAAATTTTTGTGTTGAAAATTCTCAAGATTGTTTGAAAATATTACATTTCTCAGAATTTTTGTAATTTTATAATTGGATACAATTAATCCAAGAAATAATTTCTGTGGAAATTTCTGAGTTTGAAAGTCCAATTTTGGAAGCAAAACTGTTTGATATTTCAAAAATGCTCTGGAAAGAAACAGGAATATTTCTGCGTGTGAAACACTTGAACAATTTGTTTTAACTAAAAATGTTATATTTACGATACATTTTTATCTTCAAAACGAAATATTCAGCGTACTATTTAGTTTGACACTAAATATGTAGTTTAATAATTATTTAAGGAAATAATTAGTTAAGAGGTAACTAAATATTTAGCTAAAGTTAACTAAATATTTTTGACTAAAAAATATTTAAGCTAAATATTTATCTTCAACCAAAAATATTTAACTAACTAATTATTTAGCTTAAATATTTATCTAAATGTTTTGTAGTAAAAACTAAATTTTTAAAGCTAATTTAGCTTATATAAAAATCTTGCCCTTTAAATACTCAGAACCTGTAATATTTTATGAATGAAAAATTAACCTTCACTGTCTTCCTTTCCAAATTACTGCTGTTCTTTTTTTACAGTGCAGCTCCACAATCAGCATCTCAGAAAAAATAAAATCTAAATAAAACTAAAATCTTGCAGGTTTTTAAAAAACACACACACATAAAAACAATGAACATTTTCTCTTTTATTCCAAAACGTTTGAGGGTAAAACAAACTATAAACAGAGCCATCCAAACCGGAGGGAACAAACACAATGGAGACAGAGGAGGAAAAACTTTGCAGATCGCTAGTAGTCGAAAACAGAACAGAACCGCCGCTTTTCTCGTTCTCAACCAAAATGTTTGTCAACAGAAGGTCCAGGTCTCCTCTGCGGTCCGACCCCAGCCGCCGTCAGGAACGGATGAAACGCGGTAAGGCACTTTCCAGACGGGTCCGACGAATCCCAAACACCCCACATGAGTTTTTTTATTTTACAATCCAAATCTACCCTGTGAGTTAAACAGCTCCGATATTTAACAGAAATCTCAGTTTATTCTGCAAAACAAACAAAAAAAGAAACAGGATTTCTTTTCTGTAGAAAATAAAGGGTCCAAGTGAGTGCTGCCCCCTATAGCCTAAGAGGAGTAACTGCACATTCAGTTCACAAACATCCTGATGATTTATCAGTAATAATCCCGTTTAAGGTTTTATTATTATTATTATTATTAAGCTACTCTGGGATTTAAAGCAAGTATACATGGCTTACAAATACTAAATGCTCTTCATATAAAAAACAAGTGGTGGACGGCGATGGATTCCTGGACTGCTCCTGATTTTAAACGAATAACCTTATTAAATCCTGAAAAAGAAAGAGGAATCATCTCCATGAACATGAGTGGATTCTCGAGTTGGGGGCGTGAATGTCACCTCCAGCCAATTAGGAAATAACGGAGAGGAAATATAGGATGCCTCCGGGACCCGGCGTGCCTGTGGTCGCCCTGATGGGCTGCAGAATTCACTGAATTCCCCGTCGCAGAAACAACAAAAAAAGGTCAGCTTTTTGCTCTTAAGGCGACATTTCCAGGCCAGACGTCTCCGCGTTCGGCTGAAGGCAACCGGAATGTCAAACCTGTCCTGATTATCGGCATCCAGCGGAGGGAGGAACTGAAAATCTTCTCTTTTTTTTGTTTTTCTTTTTTTTAGCGTAAAGATCAGGAGACGGACGTTCCCTGAAGCTTCAGCACTAAAACATTCGTTTGGAGGTCGCCTGCAGGCCTAGTGGTTGACGACTCCATGCAGCATCAGGAGCAGGCCGCGCGCCCGCTTGCTGAGCGGGCTGTGCGGGTCCTGCTGCAGGAAGGCCAGCAGTTTGGATCGGACCTGGGCCAGAACCGACGACATGTGGTCCCTGGTCAACGGCTCGCTGTGGTCCAGATTCATCACTGCGTCCTCCAGGTAGCTGGGAGGGGGGGAGGGAGGGGGGATCAAAGGATAAAAAAACATTTAAACTTTTAAAACCATAGTTTAAATTTTTAAAACCATAATTTTGAGAATAAAATTAATAATTTAAACTTTTAAAGCCAGTTTTGAGTATAAAAATAATTTCAATTTTCAAAACCATAATTTAGACTTTTAGTCATAATCTCAACTTTCAAAGTCATAATTTCAAAAATAAATTGTTATTACAAGTTTGAAGGTCATAATTTTTACTTCTGAAGTCCTAATTAGGACATAATTGTGCTACAGGTTTCATAATTGTGACTTTAAAACTTGAAATTATGAGTTTTGATATTTGTTTTGGCTTGATGAGGAAATAAAACATTTCTTCATCAAGCCAGTTGGTGGGTTATTTTTTCTTTCATACTACAAATGGAGATCCATAATATTTACGTTTACATAAAATAATATTTGTTTTATTCCTTGTTGAATGAAGCCGGTTCTAACTTTATGTTTATCCTAGGGCTTCCTGTCTTCTCGTCCTCCACGCTCAACATTTAACTCTTTAATTAATCGTTTCGGGTCGGACATCTGGTGGGACGTCGGGTTTCTGCTGCAGACCCATTAAACCGACACGCTGTGAAACAGGCCTATAACGCCGCGGCGGCGAAGACTCTGAGCTGTTAATAACTCATCTGCTGCGTTTGCGCCGCACCTTTAAAAACACACAGGAGCGGCTTAAACTGCCGCTCCGCATCATCCGGCGCATAACGACCCCGCTGAGATCACCGTTTCTCAGGATAACGACGCTCAAACGCCGTTTATGAGACGCTTCCAATCAGGAGACGCCTTCATCCGCACAGGTTGTGATTTACAGTCACACCGATCGCCTGATTTCTGTCTCTGCAGCGCAAGAAAAGGCTTCAAAAAATAAGCCAAAGTTGAGAATAAAAAGAAGCCGCAACCCACTGCCTTGAAAAGTGTGGGTGCAGGAAGCTTTTTTTCTTTTCCTTTATAGGACCCAATAAAGCAGAGGAGAACAAGGACGGAGCGGAGCAGCAGAGAGCAGCTAAAACCCGGAGCTAGCTCCCCGGACAGCCGTGCAGCAGACGGAGCGGCGTGATGGGGTCAGCACTTTACCGCCGCTCCGCCCACAGGGGGCGTCGCGTAATGGCCCAACTGTGGAGATCAAATGTGAGGAAATAATTTAGTCGGAAGGCTGAGGGGCGTTTTATCGCTGAGTGGGAGCGAAAGGGGCGGGACGAGTTTTTAGAAGTTATAATTAAGACGTTTCTGCAGGTTGAGCTGCTTCACATTGGAGACCAGCAGGAGGATAAGAGGAGAAAATTAAAACATTAATGTGAAGAGAAAATATTTAAGCATAAAAAGAAAAACATTTTATACCAGAGAGTACTGAGGCCACACCAAGAAAAAATAAACAGATAACAACAAAGTCATAATAATTTGAGAATAAACTCAGACAAGAATGAAGTCATAAAATGACAAGAATAAAATCAGAATGAGAATAAAGTCATAATACTAGAATAAAGTTGTAATAATCTGAGAAAAAATTTGTAATAAAGTTGCAAAAATATGTGCAATTATACAGCTATACATTGTTGAAAAGTAGAGGTGGAGCCTCCTGCACAAACAACAAGAATGCAGAAAGTGATTTCTGGATGGTAAGTCAAAACTAAAGCTTTTTTCAGCAGCCATTGTACAGTGCATACAGCGGTAAAACCAGATGACCAAACATGCTGGAACTCAGTTTGGGTTGCTAAGTAATGTTCAGAACTCTCTTGCTGGCTACTGCTGCTGCTAATAGCCAGCAGCAATTAGCCAACAGCTGTTGGCTCTGCTGAGCTCATTATAGGAGCTACTTCTCAGTGAAAAAAACACCCAGCTCTGATTTGTGACCACATGTGGAGGTTTTTGGAACGGCTCATTTTCCAGACTCCAAAAAACAATTTATTGCCAAAAATCAGCTGGGTGTTTTTTTCACTGAGAAGTAGCTCCTATAATGAGCTCAGTAGAGCCAACAGCTGTTGGCTAATTGCTGCTGGCTAGTCTGAAGGAGCTGTGCCTCGAAGGCAGAGCTATGCTCAACCAGGTGAATAGTTGCCATGGAGATTAAAAGGATTTCCAAAACATGCATGAAAGAATCAAAACAATGACCCGGGGAATTGCATTATAACATGATGTAAAGCTGAGAAAAAAGTAAATTTGATTTAATTATACCACTTTAATCTAAACTTGTAAATGTGTAATTTAAACAAAAAACAATTTATTTTTCCTTGAAAGTTTTCTTTTTAGTCATCTAGTGACCAGCATGAGGATTACTGGCCAAAACCATGAGAGAAAAGAAGTAACTTCAGCTGCGATCGGTTGTGTTTCCTCACCTGATCTTGAGCTGGGAGCGCGTGGCGAGGTTGGAGGACAGCTGCTGGATCAGCGACAGCAGCACCGGCTGGCTCAGGGGGCACGGCGTCTGGCCGAACACCTGCTGGGAGTCGATGGTCTCACACACGTACAGAACCAGGTTCAGGTCCGTCGCAGACAGAGCCTGCAGCACAACACAGGGGCAACGTCATTCTGCTTCCTTACACAGATACTCATCCCATCTGACGACACAGATCTGGTTGGATGACGACATCAGATTTGCAGAACTGGCTGCTGGGAAGATTTACCAGCATTAACAAGAACCAGGGCAAATATTTACACACAAGCGTTTTGGCGTGTCTGAACAGCAAAGAGGAAAGATCTGGATGAGCTCAACCACTGATGTTATCTCAGCAGCAAAGCCTTGATTATTCAACCAGTGGGAAAATAACTTTTTCTTCTCCTTATCAAACTGGTTTCTGTGCAAAAAACAAAAACAAAAAACCCAGTTTGAGAAAGATGCTGTGTACCAGCTGCAGTTTGCACCCAAAGACTGTGGCTAAGTAAGACTATCACTACTTAGACACATTTTTACTCAGGTAAGAAGTAGCCATCCAAGAAATTACTGAAGTAAGAGTAAAAAGTTTGCGTGTCTGTCTGGTGAGTTTGAACCCACAAGGTAACATTTATATTTTTAAATATTATTTTATCAATTAAATCCAAGCTAGTTTTTCTGTATCAAAGTGAAAAGATTTTCCATATTATTTAACTTTAGGTAGTAAAGACGGCTTTTTAATGGTTAAGGTAGTTTTATCAATGCCAGCCCTTTGAGGACATTTGTGATTTTGTTGTAACACAAAATGAAAGTGAGATCAACATCCTGCTGTGTCATATCACAATATACACAAAAAAAGATTAAAATCCTTCTTATAAATTTGTCCTACCCAGAACTCAGTAAGTGACATTTTCCAGCTTCACCTGGTTCAAATAAAACAAGAAAATCTCACATTAAGCTCCTTCTGCTATCTAATTATCAGTTTATCCAAAAATTAATCAATTAATCTACAAATGATCAAGTGTTCACTAAAGGAATGTTATATTTAGATATTTACATGTTTATTTTCTTGAAAAAGGCTTTGAGTTATTTGTTGCCTTGCATCTTTTAGTGCATTTCTAATAGAGCATGGAAAGGGATTCTTTATTTTCATAGAAAATTAATCATCCAGATAATTGATAATGAATGCAATCATTAGTTGCAGCTCCTGGCTAAAGGGAACACAACCATTTTAACCCCTATTAGAGATTAATGAGTTGAGATTTTAAACATTTATGGACAGGATGTTTCCCCGCCGCAGCAGGCTGAGACATGACAGGAAAAATCAGCCACTTTAAAAACAGATGAGCAGTAAACAACTTCCAGAAGAGCTGAAAGAGGAAAAAAACAAATAAATAAAACAAAACAAAACAAAAAAAAAACGCTGAGCTTGTTCAGTTAAAATAATTTCCAGAAACAAAGCAACACAGTGAATGAATCCCTGCCTGGTGTGTAAAAAAAAAAACGTTCATTTGTGGCCCAAGCGTCATTTGTGGGCCTGGCATGAGTTTGTGTGGCCTTTCACTACACTTGAAAATCTGTGCAAATTTGGCAGATTAAACTGACAAGTTATTTTTGGGTGAAATTTCCATTTAGACTTTAAATCGTAAAAGGAAAATGTCAAAAAAAGAATTTTTGTTTTATTAGCAGATCACAGCCACAAACATCCAGAAACTTTTACTCTGAAACTCACTTGGACTACAAACTACAAAGGCTTTACAAGAAAATTCAGGTTTTTGTTGCTGGATATGAACCAAAACCAGACAAAATAGAAAATACTTGGCTCAAAAAGTCAAATAAATGTAAATGTTAAGCCATACTTCAGACTAATGTTGCTTTCTGTAAAAACTTTAACTCTTTCAGTTTATTGCTGTGCAGGTAAAGGAGTGAGATTTCACAATAATAGTATTTTTGCATTTTTTTTCAATGGAGAGAAAAAGATCATTTTGGACACTAAGGACTTTCAACTTGTGGATTTTGCCTTCCACAAGTTGCAAAAAGTTTGGAGATGTGTCAGATATGATGTTCTGCTTGATGAATGTATGATGGGATCTGGATTGTCTGTTTAACTTGTCTAAGTCTAACTTGTTGAATTTTAGTTAAACTGCATAAAAATTAAAGGCATCAAAATAGTCTATGTCAATAAAATCTAAAAACTGATGTATAAAAACAGAACATGATGGAATATTTTTGACGCCGTCAGCCAAAGTGACAGACAACAAAAACGCCTGGTGTCTGGGTCGAGTCGGTACCTGCTGGAAGGCCTGGTTGAGCTGGCCCTGTTGGAGCAGCTGCAGGATGTTAGCCTGCTGCGACTGGTAGTCCAGGTGTGCGGTGGGGACGGGCGTCCCGGCGGCAGAGCGCATGGCCTGCATGATGCTGGAGGTGACGACGGCCTGCTGCTCCCTCATCGCCAGGCTCACCTCGCCTTTCACAATGCGCTGCAAGTGGCTCAAGATGGACTCCTGCAGGCTGGAGCAGACACAGTTACTGCCTGAGTGCGACGCTGTTAGTGCAGCAGCTAGCTCTTCTGCTCAATCTATAAACTACTGAAGCTGGGAAATGAATTGGCAAACAAGAGACAATATCAAATTTATGCTCTTATATTAGTCCCACATCCATTACCACACATTACATCTACAATAAATTGTCCCAGAAATGACTGCTATGAACAGGAATATTGTTGTTTTCAAACCATTTTCAAGTAATGTAAGTGGCATAATAATGCAAGACCACATTCTCAAAGATCAACTAACTACATTATAATGAACATGTAAAACTGGAACTGGAAGACACTAAAAATTGATTGAAAACAAATAAAACAACAAATAAAATGAATAAGGAAGTCTCTGTAAACAAAATTGTCCTTAAGAAAAAGGTGAGTTAAGACCAAAGCATCAAACTGAAGAAATATTGGTCGAAAAAGAGAAAAAAAAAAATTATGCAAGTGGAAATTTTTTAGACCGTTTTAGTTTATCATGTGAATAATTGATTGATTATTTATTGTGACATGCCTAACAAATATTGCTGGACAAAAAAAAAAACAGAAGGAATTTCAGATGTAAAAATAAGTTTAGGTTTCGTGAGTAAAAACAGAGGAAATCAACAGGTTTGGAGTAAAAAAAATTCCTTCTTTAAATTTACTTAATTGCCCTAAAAAAACATATTGGCCAAAATTGGAATCGGCATTGGAAAATAGCAATGAATGCACCTCCATCTAAAAGGTTTTTATAATGTATGAGGCAAAAACAATTCTGGTGAGGGACAAAAACAAAAATCCAAATTATTTTATGTTCCATCTTCATTTTCTGTGACACTTCCAAGTGTCACAGAATCAAGACTATTATCAAGACTACTAAACTATTATCAAGACTATTAAAACAAAGTTTGTAATTGCTGAGAAAAACTAAATTAGATTTAGTTTGAAAATGATTTATTTGGTGATGTTGTTTCAAGCACACTTCAGAAAACCCGAGGAGTGTTTTTAAAGGCGGCGCGTCTCGATCGGAGCACAGGTACGTACTTCCCCACCACCACCTGCATCTGGTGCTGGACCTCGGCTCGCACGGCGGCAGAGACGCTGCTGGCCAGCTGATCGGTGCAGCTCTGGAAGCCGTCGATTGTCTGCTGCAGCTGGCCGATCACGGGGTCCCGCGCCTCCTGCTCCCTCTGCTTCCGGCTCTTCAGATGGGCCTCCAGCTGCTGGATGTCTGCGGAGAAAACACAACTTAATAAAAGAAAAACACTCCTCTCCGCTCAGTGCAAGTTGTCATGGTAATGCTCAGCGACAGGACTCAAACTTTAGCATTTTAAGGTTAGCTTAAGCTAATAGATGCTTCAAAGATTTGATAAATTAGGTTTATTAATAAACTACACAAGAAAACCTTTAAAAAAAGTAAAAGTAAATAATACTTTATGCTAAATCCTAAAATGAGCTGTGATAAATAAATGAGAAAAAAATGTCAAACTTTCCAAATTTTATCTTATTTCATTATCCGAAAGATAAAACCCTGAAATTCTGCGTTTTTACATCAATTTACATTCAGATAGGGACCATTAGTTTTGGTTCATCACAACACAATTAGCATTTTTTACCCCACAAACCATTAATCA
Source organism: Poeciliopsis turneri (assembly GCA_922788865.1). Classification (NCBI taxonomy): domain Eukaryota; kingdom Metazoa; phylum Chordata; class Actinopteri; order Cyprinodontiformes; family Poeciliidae; genus Poeciliopsis; species Poeciliopsis turneri. Next base: position 200,465 of record CAKLNU010000450.1, read on the forward strand.
TTTTTTAATTTTATGAATCGTCTTTTAATTGCCAAGAGAAACGCATTCTTTCTTAAATACAAAAAATAACAGCAAGGCTTTTTCATAGTTTTCTCTTGGGCTTTAGATCCATTTACCTAAAAAATAAACTGCATAAAAATAAAAAAAATTATATAACAAAGATAATGAAATACAAAAGATCATTTTACTTATAAAATAAATACATGAATAACAATAGTAAAAAATAATAATATATATATATATATTTCTTAAAATATATAAGTGAGAAAAAAACTAAAATAAATAAAGATCATTTGACTTCAAATCTTACTGGGTTTGAAACTGGGCCCAGGGTTCTTGAACTGGGTTTAGATGTGAAACAAAGCATAAAAATGTCAAATTTTTGTTTTACTCTTAGAAAAGAAATATTGATCACTTTATATTTTTTAAATGTATATCCACCAATCTCTAATTGTTCATTTGATGAACTCTTGCTCTGCACAGCCTGTTTATAGCTTTTGTGTCCCGTTAAACGCCAAACGATCTTCTTTATGTGAAATAATTGCAATCATATGATTCAGTAAGCGTTAGCTGTGTTAGGCCTGAAGTGATGCATCAGTTCTCATGCTAATGCTGCGGCTTCAGTCAATATTTAATCACTCCACACGGACTACATTTAAATAGGAAGAGGTGTGCGCTCTCCATCTGTGTGGACTAAACTGCTCATAACAGACGTTACTCCATCGCAGGATCTCGTGTCACCTTGTCTTCCTCCTTTCTAGCAAGAATTTAAAGCCGCAGGACATCTTAAAAAAATAGATAATAACAATAACGGGAAAAAAATCCAGTCTTCTCCAACGCGAGACTTTACTGTAAAACAGAGGAAGTGTTTGACTCTGCAGACATGTGGGACGCTTCTCTGCACATTCAGACAGTTTGAGTCTCAAGGCTCCAATCTAGGCGAACCTATAGTGAAGATCTGCTGTCTGTGTGCTCAGACGAGCTGACCCCTGACACCAACCAGACGGAAAAACCCAAAGAACTTCAATACAGATCCTGAACTCAACACTGAGGATAACAATGCGGGTGGAAAACCTTTTTTCTTCCCACATTACTTTATCAGCCACATTTTACGGCTGTAAATAACAAAAAGTAAGCTTGAAACAGGATGTAAAAGCTATGGCTTTTACATCCTGTTTCGTTTTGAGGTTTTTCACCTAACTGCATGTAGCTAACATTCATCACTTCAATAAATGTGAGTCAACTGCTCTTAACAGGGCAGTGTCATGTGTTTCCAGTTAACTGTTCAATTAACTGTGTTAAATTCAGTTGTCACAAAAATGCTGCATAGATCAAATATGACTTCAAAGAAATTGAAAAACTTGAGATTGGGCCTCTGTCTCTTTAAGACTGCTGCTCTTTCTGAAACACTTCTGGCTCCTCAATTATCCCTTTAGCAACGTATTTACCAGTGTTAAACAGAGCAGAAGCTCCTACAATTATGGTAGTCCCATAAAGTATTTGCTAACTGATGCTGGCTAGTCTTAAGGAGCAGGGGAAGAGCTGTGACTTGAAGGCAGGTTATGCCCAACTAGGTGTTTTTCACAGCTGAATGGTTGCCATTGAGATTAAAACATCCTAACATGATGTAAACAGTTGATTTTACATTACGCTGCCCCTTTAAGACATTGAGTGAAATCCAGTTGGAAACTTCACTGTAGAAGTGACGCCTTTCAAGTGGAAAGTTACAGATTGTGAGCAGTCCATGGTGTTAATTTGTGCGGCCTTACAGTCCTGCGTGCCCTGCTTGAAGCTGTCGTTGATCTGCTGGAACATGGACTGGCAGCCTCTTTCAAACACGGGCAGCACTGTGCTCTGGAAGACGTCTTTGTAGGCGGCCTGGATGGGGCCCTGCATGGCCTCCGCCGCGGCCCGGCCCATGGCGTCTGTAGTGTTCTGATCCAAACACGCAACAAGTTAATACTAGACCAGGGGTGTCCAAACTTTGTGCCACACGGGCCAAAAGTGTTGACTCAAAAACCAACCTAAAATCCAGCAAATGAAGTCGCCCAATTTTTTTTTATTTAACATTTTTTCAAATGTTATTTTTTGTAAATTTTTATGACAATGTATTTGGGGCATTGTACATAAAAAATAATAATATAAAAGGTGGAGTAGATTTCTACCAAAAACTTCAGAAATTTAGTGATTAATCTCAGAAATGTTCTAGAAAAAAACTTTTCTGAGTTCCAAACATCAAGTATTTTCAACATTTTAAACTCAGAAATTTCCACGATTTATTGCAGTAAAACTGCGACATACTTTCAAACTATCCAGGGTGACCCCAGCTTTCGCCCGAAACGTTCGCTGAAGATGGGCACCAGCACCCTTCCTGGGACCATTAGGGACAAGGTGTAAGAAAATGGATGGATGGATGGATGGATGGATGGATGGATGGATGGATGGATGGATGTAGTAAAATTTCTGAGATTAATCAAAAAATTCCAGTTTTTTTTTCTACAATGACCCTCATTCACTAGATTTTGCATGTTTGCTGTGTTAAAAAGACGGCACCTACTTTCCAGTTTTTTTTAGGCTCTACTGAATAACTATTTTCAGTAATAAGAGAATTTGGATCTCTTTCTTTGAAAACACTTGTTCATCCATCTACGTTTAATAAAAATATAAAAACTGATTTGCGTGCAGAAAATTTGGCTTTTCAGGAAAATTTTCTGGATAAACATGGTTTTACCTTTTCTTAAAGCTTGGTCATAAAAACATGAAAACTTTTTAAGAGAATTATGTTTGTAAGAATTTTACCCTGATTACAAATTAGAACTCTCCATCTGCATATATGTATGATTTTTGAATTGCAGTTGAGGGTTACAAATGGCCCACGAGCCGCACTTTGGCCACACCTGAACTAAACAATAAGAGGTGATGAAACTGCAGAATTTGATCAGCCTACCTTGGATTTGACCACTTTGATAACGATGTCCTTAATTGTGACCTCCACGGCGGCCATCTTAGCAGCGATCGAGTTGTTCAGCTGCCCTGTCACCGGCTCCAGACTCTTAGAAATGGCTGGAAAATATTAAATAAAGTGAAAGTAGGGGGAAAGATTAGCAGCGCGTCTATAATTAGACGAGCAAAAAAAAAAACTTTTTCATTCTGTGTGCGAGGCAGAGAAACGTTTCTCCAGAGACGGCAGCGTTTTAGTCCGACATCAACACACCTCAGCGCTTTTTGCTATATTTAATTTTACTTATGCTCAGAATTATCTCAAGCATTAAATAACAGCATCATTTATTGATGCGCAGCCTGCTCTGCACTTTGACTCGGAGTATTTCAAAGTGACAAAACAAAAAAGCAGCTCATCAGTGACCATGTGAGTTTATTTTAAATGCTTCATGGATGCAGTTCATTATCTGCTGCAAGACTGATGCAACCATGCGCTGCCGTCGGCTAGCTATGATCGGGTTCTGCAGGGAAATCTGGATGTCGCTCTTCTACCAAGAAAACAATTCAAAAACACAGATTCCTGGTGTAAAATCATGACAAAAAAAAAAAAAGCTATGAGTGGAATAAAGCTACAAAGAGCTCAAAACAAGCTCTGAAGTTACAGCTTCCTAAAAGTCTTGAAAGGCCAGAAAACCAGAAGCTATCTCTCCGACCCCCTGGAAAACAGGAAAATTAAAAACTGCTGCATTTTATCCAGGGCTGAGATATATAGATTTAAAGATTATCACAATATTTTGTGCTTTTTGTTGTCTTTAAAAATTCACTGATTTTAGACTCACAATTACAAATACTGCTTCTCATAAAAGCCAGGGCTGCTTCAATGCACCATTTAGGTGAAACAAACTGCAAGTTTGTGACTTAACTGGAATTTATTGATGCTGTAAAACCAGCAAAAATACCAACTATACTTCTATATTTTAGGGTTTGCAAACATAATCAAATCCAGTTTACTGAGATCAAGTTGTTACTAATCTTCATGTTAATATTTTCAAATAGTTTAAACAAGTTTTTGTTTGAAGAACTCAAGTAGGGCTGAGCCACAAATCAATTTTATCAATTAGTAACATTTTGGGGTTTTTGAAGATTTAAATTTTGGAAAAGCTGGATTCTTTTCCTCCACTGCATTTCTTTTCATGGCTTATGGTGATGTCAGCAAGCACAGGGCGGCCATCTTGCTTGGCAGGTGTGATTTACAGCTTCTATTTATTCATACTTTAAAAGTTAAAATTAAAAAAAAAAATTTCCTTTAATCACGAGAATAAAATTGTGATATTACAATTACTATAAAATTACATTATGCCACCCTGGGCAGTCGGCATCAGAAAGGAACAGGAAACCTCAGAACTAGAAAATAAAATACATCTTATCTGACAATAGTTTCCTGAATAAACTTGCTACTACTTATAAACGTGTGTAGTGGAATTAGTTTGCCTTGGTTGATGTTGTGTACTGGAAACTACATTATCTGCTTTTTGCTACAAAAAGAGCAAAGAAAAAAGCAAAACAAAGCAAAACAAAACAAAACAAAACAAAAAAACCCTAACAATTGCTTATATTTTCATGTTCTTTGTGTGGAAAATGTTTTTGATGTTGGATCCAGAGACATAAAGTGGTGTTGCGGTCAATCACTATGGTCCAACGATTAGCTTACTTTGCGGTACTGCTTTCTTTAGCTCCTCTCTCAGGACTTTGTCCATCCTGTTGGTCAGCGCCGTGCTGAGGGCGTGGCTCAGCTGCTGGCTCAGCTGATCATGAAGCTGTTGCTGGCGGCTCTGATTCTCAGCCAGAGCTCGGTCCAGTCTGCGTTCTGAGGCCACCGAGGGTCAAGGCTCAACGACAGACAGACAAACGTCACAGCAACCACAATGCAGCGCCTCATGCTAGAGGAGGAAACGCGTGGAGGATACGTTCCTGTTCCTGGTGTTTCATCAGAACATGCTCCACCTGCGCCATGATGGTTCCCGGCATGGTCTCCACCAGAGAACACAGATCCGTTAGCTCCCTCTGCTGGCTGCGCAGCAGCATCAGGAGCTCATCCTGAGTCTCTGTGTTAAACTGCAGAACACCAAATAGGAGACTGTAATTATTTCATGGCATTTTATTCAAAACTTGACAAAATAACCAAATTCTCAATTCAAAAACCCTTTTTGAGGGTAAATTTAGACATATGACCTTAATCGGTTATTTAGCGTGAGCGTCTTTGCTATATTTTTAGGCTTGAATAGCATCTCTGACAGGCTAACTACTTTCAGCACAACTTGAACACAATAATACTTTGTTTCAGCATCCAATCAGATCAGTGTTTGAGGTAGAAATCGAGAAAAGCTGCTGCAGATGGACCAAAATAAACATCTAAGTGAAAATGTTAGTATTTTTAAGGACAACATAATTTTATGTTATTCGACAACATAAAATTTTTCCTTTTTTTTTGCTGAAGTTATAAAACTTCAACAAAAACTGCAGGCGTCTGTTTGTGTCTGGTTAAAACATGTTTGTTTTTCATTTAGTGGGTAGAAAACCCAGACATTTTACTCAAGTAAGACCAGAGATACTTCATAATGAAATTACTCAAGTAAAAAGTACAACATAGTAAAAAGTCCTAAAAGTACATTTTTTCAAATTTACTAAAGTCGATGAAATTAATTAAATGTCACTAGTTATTAGCCGTCTGTACCTGACCGGGATCCATGTGTCTGGGCTGAGAAGAGTCACTGGAAATGAGAGAAAACGTTCCTCAAAACGTGTGAACAACATTTAAGACAACTAATAAAACTAACTAAGTAATAAAACTAAATTAAATTGTTATTTATTCTGCATTTCCCTAACTGCTGCATCCATTTTCATTACAACTTTAGCACAATTTAAAGAGAAAAAAGAAGTTTTAAAGTCAAGAAACAGATAAACAATCAAGCAGACATTTTGCTTTTTTAGTTTCGAACATACCCATCATCTTTCTTGAGTTTCCTCTTCAGTTTCGGCGAGGCTCGTGGCGAGCTCTTCCAGTCTTTCACCGGCATCCTGTGAGAGGAGCGAGAGCCGCAGTTCCCAGAGGATGAAGCCAGGCTGGCAATCTCGTCATCAGGATCGCTGCACACAGAAATGTCAAAGTTTCAACAGCAACCGCAGCTTCAGAGGAAGTCTCTGTAATCATGTAGTGAAAGAAGCTGAGTAACTTGGCGTCACCTCTGGTCAGCGCCGACATCCTGGCTGTCGTTCTGGGCGAGGTGGTAAGAGCGCCGGTGGAAGGGAGAGCTCAAGCGGCGCTCGCTCGACTCGTCTCTCAAACTGTGAGACAGGTGAAACAATTAATTAACGAACAAAACAATAAGCTTCTGAAGCTTCAGAGCCAGGTTTCAGCCTGATCTGTAGTTTCTTGTTACATGAAGACATTTACAAAGTCGGCCTTCTATCACTTGAACAACATCTCCAGGATTAATGTTGCAAAGCTTCTTGTTTTTTTTGAAGAAACATGAAAACCAGATGAAGATAGTGTGTTGCCAAACCAGCCTATCAGATATTTGAATCCAATAAGAGACTAAAAGAAGTTTTTCTGTCATGTAGTGATGGACTCTGACCTGAACCTTTAACACCACAGAAAGACAGTTACAAAGTAGGCCTTCTGTCACCTGAATAACATTTCTAGGATAAGAGGACTAATGCAGAAGCAAGATCTAGAGAAACTCATCCATGGTTTATATTTAGTCGTATCAATGTCTGCAGCAGGGCCTTCATAGTTCTAAAAAAAAAAAAACGAATCAAGCCTGCAGCTGCTCTAAATCGCTACTGCAGTCGTTTTGACTAAAACCAGGATGATGGAGCACCTCACCCAGTTCTACAATCCTTTCAAAGATAGAATAGATGTTAAAACACTGTTGTTAGTTTATAATCACTGAACGGCTTAGCATCACAATACATTAAAGATTTGCTGGTTGTATCAGATCTCTCGGGTCTCGTGGTTCTGCTCTGCATCACCAAAACCAAACATGGAGAATCAGCATTCAGACAAAAGAAAAAAAAAAAAACCTCTTACGCTATCTTCAGCAGATTCACAGACTTCGGGTATTAAAGTGATGGAAAGAAAAATCCTATTTTCTGTCCGATGAGCCGTGTTCTCTTTAGTTTTTCATAAGGATTGAAGAAAGGGAATGAAACAGACTCACCATTCTCCCAGCCCGTTGTCCCTGAGGCTGTTCCTGGTTTCCCTGGTGATGTCTGGAGCCGCTGGCCATGACGTGTGGCTAACGCTGCCATCCGATGACCCTCCGCTGACCCCAGTGTTTTCCTGCGACAACGTGTTCTCCAGAAGAGACGGTTTGTTACCGAGTCTGGACTCTGAATCGTCTGCCATCGACGACCCCTCAGCACCTCCGAGTTCAAGGGGCAACAAACTACAAGACAAAAGAAAAAAAACAAAGTTGGTTCTGGCTTATTACGACAGACATTAGTGATAAACAGGTCAATGATTCTTCCTGCCTCGCTTTCAAACACTTGTGTTTTACAAAATATCTTTGTTGGAATTTTTACGTTTGTAGTCATGTTTGTTTTTCTTGGATTTGTTCTGCTGAAATATTTGAGTTTCAAAAGAGCAAAAGAAAGTCCAAGCAAAGGAATGAGAAAAAAATAGAAAGTGAACAAAGAAAGTGAATGAAAAAAAACAAACGAGCAAAAGAACAAAAAAGTAGCAGCGAGAGTGAAAGAAAGAGCAAAAGTTAAAAAGAGAGCAAACAAGCTGAAGGAACGAACAAAAGAACCAAACAAGCAAAAGAAAAACAGAAAGAGCAAAATAAAAAGAAAGGAAGAGCAAAAGAGTGAATGAGCAAACAGGCTCAGGCAGCAGTCAATCAATGAGTGCTGCCTGGTTATTTGTACCCGTTGTTGGTGGCGGTGCGCGGCGACGTCAGGAGGTGCAGGGCACACGCAGCAGAGGCCATGCTGTCCGCCTGCAGCGCGGGAAGCTGCAGGGCTTCCAGGCCGTGGCTGCGCTGCAGCTGCAGCGTCTGCGTCGCGATCTCTGGCATGTCCTGCGACATCACGGTGGAGGCGGAGGAGATGACGTCTGGGGAGCGCGCCCGGGTCGGCGAAGCCAGCGGCGGCAGCAGAGGAGAATCTGGGACCTGAGGTGAGTCGAGGCCCAGAGGGCCACTGGGGGAAGCCAGAGCCTGGAGGAAAATACAGGAAACAGCTGTTTATCCTGATAATCAGTAAGGTCAAAACAAAGCAAATTTCTCATCTCCTAAATAAATTACATTCTGTAAAAATATAAATAAATATAAATATCCTATTAAGCACCTTTTGAAATCCAAAATGTGCAAAAGATAAAAAATAATCACCTGAGTTTTTCACATGTTGCTATCAGAAGTACTTTTAAGCTGCAGATGCATTTATTGGTACAAGTGGTCAAGCATTTACTAAAGGAACGTTGCTGTTGCATTTTAGGCAACAAAATATTTGTTTTCCTACTCAAAAAGTGAATGATTTGTCTTCATTTTTATATAGTTTTAAATTTTATAAAATAAGCTGAAGTGGTTAATCCCACTATTCGTCAAAATGATCGATAACTAAAATAATTGTTAGTTGCAGCCAATGTTCCCTCTAATTTTTCATGTGTCTGGGCATACACACAAGCTTCCTGAGCACACTGAGGACCACTGTGAGCATCATCAGTGCACACGGCGTGGCCACGCACAAGTATTATAAATCTGGGATCATAGAAAGTTGCATGGCTTATTAAAAGAATCAAATTACATCAGCAATTTTCATTTGTTTGCTTTCAATTTAAGTGATTTTCCCCATTAAAAAACCAAAAAAAAAAACATTGCTGTTCATGAGATGCACAGTATTAGTAAGAGTCTTGGGTGAGAAATGAGACATTACACCTTTCAGACATAACTGTTCATATTAAAATATTCACATTTTGCACAATGAAATGTTTTCTGTAGCTTATGATACAGTATAAATGTTTGTAAAATATTTCATTAGTTTTTTTCACATCTGCCCTTCTTACTGACCCATCAACTTTGCCCAGGTTGATGGGTCAGTCTGCTTCTTGCTTTATGTACTTGAATTCAGCATATTGGCTGTTCATGGCCTCCATAATCTGTGGGCGGAGGAGAATGGCCTCATGCAGCAATGTCTGCTCATCCATAGTCAAAAGTCTGAACTCAACGCTTCAAATGCAGACCATTCTTTTAATTCATGCTTTAAAAAACGAGCATCAATGTGATCACAGAGCTTATTAATAAAAAGAGTAATCTCATCAGTATTGGTAAAGGCAACAGTGATGGCCCCATTGCCTTCTTGACACGGTCACTCCACTGTACTGTTCCAGTTGCACAAACTCCGACAGCCATTTGATCTTAGCAGAAGTGCATTTCTTTTTTTTTTTACTTTGGCTTGGTGAGTGGATGTCCCACTTAGACATGATAAGGTGTTAGCTTTCTTAACTCCGCCGCACTATTCTTACCTGCACGGTGCCACAGCGCATATGACCAAGGCACTTACGCAAAATAGCATGCGATGATTGGCTGCGTAGCGAAAGTGAACCATATCGTGTCATTGACTGGATTCCTGTCACTCACTGAGTTCGATCGCAAAGTAGGACGAAAAACATGTTACTGGTCCATAGTCAAAACTGATATCTGAGCTCAATGTCCAGTTTACGTTGGACTTTATTTTATGCGCAACATAGATTTTTTTGTGCGCTGAGAATATGCGAGCAGTGCGCGATTGCGCAGGCGCGCAGCTTAGAGGGAACATTGGTTGCAGCCGATTGTGTTTTGCAGCTCAAGATCATTTTACTTTTATCTTACTTTGCAAATGCAGATTGATGAATTACCAAAAGCTTCAGAGGTTGAAGACATGGAACTTTTCTGTAACTAACAGCAATTTTAGTAATTGATTATTCCAGCATGTTGTTAATCATTTCTTAGTGATTTACAGCATAAATCGGCTAAACAATTTACCACATCGTCCAGATTTTTAATTTAACTTAAGGTTTTTCGTACAATATTAAAAATACATTAAAAGATTCATTTTAGCAATTAATAAAATTAATTTTTAAATGAGAGAATTAATATGTTATTGCCTAAAATGTAGTAACAGCCATTTCTTTGTGAAATTGAATTGAGTTTTTATTTTTGTAAATGAAACACATTTACAAAAAAGTTTTTTTTATCTTAAATGCAAACATTTTAATAAAACTTTCATAACAGGAATTTTCTCTATTAGGAAGTGAAATCTGAGAAGCAGTCAGGACTCGGCATTTTGTCTTACCTGCAGGTTCTCCAATCCGGTCAGCAGAACTGCAGGTGCAGCCCTCGGACTGCTGGTGGCGACAGAGAGTCCCAAACTGCTGCCGCCATTGTTTTCTCCTCTGATGGGACTCTGACTGACATCGTCCATGGCTCTACAGAGAAACAAATCACCAGAAATCATATGGAGGAAGTGCTCTCTGTGATAAATAGCAATAATATTCACAGAAATGCTCACCTATTTGTTGAGTCAGAGTTGCTGCTGATGGCTGTAACAATAGTCAGACTGCTGGCGCTGCTGCCAGGAGACGCAGGAACCTAGAGTCACAAAATGTTTATTATACTGTCAAAAATATGTTTCAAAAAAATTATAAATAACCAGAGATAGGTAGAGAACCTAAAAATTTTACTCAAGAGTATCACTAATTCAACATATTTTTACTCAAGTAAAACGTAGCCGTCCAAGAAACTACTCGAGAAATAGTAAAAAAGTACTTGGAGAAAAGTGTATTCAAGCACTGAGTAACTAATCAAAACATAAATTAATTCATATGTAAAAATTAAGAGTAAAAAGAAAAAATCTAATTTAGTGGTAATACTTCATAATTTAATTACTCAAGTAAAAGTAACAAGTACAACGTGGTAAAAATACTCCTAAAAGTAAATGTTGCTCCCCAACTCTGCAAATGATGTCCTAAAAGTTTGGAGTTACAATCAGTACCGAAGTGCTTGGTGTCATGAAGGCGTCAGGGGTCATCAGCTTGGGCATCAGCCCACTGGATGGTCCAGAGTTAGACAGGAAGTCAGAGGGAACAGGAAGTGAGGGGATCTTCCTAAGGTCGGACTGCGAACCGCTTCTAGAGTCTTTGTCGGAGCTCTGGTCGGTGAGGTGGTCTGGAAACCCAGCTGGGAAAAATTAGCACAAAGCAGAATTAAAGACAGAAAACAATCTGGACTGATATTGTTCTCATACCAGATATTTACCATTTAAGTTTAGAGTGGGAATTTAACATCCTGAATTAATTAATTGTAAAGATCTTAATGCATCAACATTTTTTTAAAAATACAATCAGATTTGCTTTTGTGTGTTTCTGGTTGAAAATGTGACGCACATGCTACATCTGCTAACAGCAGCTATAGCAGTTTCTCTCGGTCCAACAGGGTTAATTTCTGTCTCAAAAACTGATCTGATTGGATGCTGAAAAGGACTGTAGTTATGTTCAAGTTGTGCTAAAAGGAGTTGGCCTATCTGCGAAGCTATTCAAGCCTAAAATTGCATCTTAATGCCAAGCATGTAGCAGCTAAAGCTAATGTCAGCGCCACAGTCCAGATTTCTGAAGAAGCTCCATGAATCATCAGGAGTTCTTGAAACATTTGAAAGTACTTTGCTCCAATCTGATTGCTGAAGAATCTAAATGACAGATTAAAAACAAAAATATCAAAATGTTGATTATTTTGTTGATATGTGATTTTCAATTAAAAAGCAATTGATTAACTCAATTAAAACACCATTAAATTATTGAGCGTTGTAATCAGCTAGGGAAGTATATGTATATATATATGTATACAATATATGCAATAGTGGGAACTGTCACATATAGTTAATATATAGTTTCAGTTAACAGAAATAAGTTATCTGTGAATCCCTGACAAATTAATAATGATGTTAATGACAATGTATCATGTATCTCTGCGAAGCAGCCCAGAAAGTGAAACAACCTTATATAAACATGAGGTTCTACTCTGTTTGCACTGGCAGAGTTCCAACAGTGAGAACATTACTCAATTAAAAAAAACAAAACACAGCTCAGTCGACCGGAAAGCTTCCATATTACTGCTTCTTTAATGCCTTTCTATATATACATCCATCCATCATGTCTTTCTTATTATTATTATATTAACTAGTACTGATGCATCCATGAATCAGCAAACTTAACCTAATTTAATTGCCCAATTCAACATTCACTTACCAAAACCATCTTGGGAGTCAGAGTGGGGAAGAAAACCTGACGTATTGAATCCTGCGTTGGGCTGAAACCAGATCTGGACGTCCTGCAAACTCCTGAAAGACAAACATGTAGACAAACACATTCAGGGAAACCTTGATTTAAACTTTTACTGCAAAACTACAAAGATTCATCTTTGCAAACAAATAAACACTAAAATAACAGTTTCTGCAGTGACTCTGCTGATTGATTTTACATAAATAACTGTCACTAGTCACTGCTCTGGATTTAAAAAGTTAATAGTTTTCAAGCATTTTACTGTTTTTGGTCAATGAATAGTTACATTTACCAACTTTAATGTCATTTAAAAATTAGAGTTTATTCTTTTACCATCAGGTTAGCCACATCCTGACAAACAGCAGAAGAAAACTTACTTTGTGTGAACACAGTAGAGTTTAATTTGAATCCCAGATTTGGACTCTGCAGGTCCTTGAGTGCCCTCTAGTGGAGAAAGCAAGAAAAGCTGGTTAAATCGCAACCTATGAGCATTTGTATTTAACATTTTTCTGATTTTATTCCACATTTTCTGGTCAAAACATTGACCATTAAGTGATGCTAATTCCCACCTGCTTGTGACCTGCTTGTATTTTACTATACTGTGTCCTCTTCCTTAGCTAATGTGAAGTTAACTGTGAGCAACTTAGTGCTAAAAATTTAGTTAAAGAACAAAAGTGCTTGTCTTTCCCTAAATCTTTTTTTGTTCTGTGTGTAGATTCTGAACAGGGTTGAAGGAGGAAAAAACCCTGCAAAATGTCTTGCAAATATTTCTTAAGTATGAAATAATGAAACATTTTTGGAGCAATAAAAACACAGTTTCAATCACTTTTATTGAAAAGCACGTGGCCAGGTTTAATACATTTATTAAAAGCAGATCTGGATGCATCAAATCTACATGCTGGATTTACATTTTCAATGGTAAATCTTTTGTTGGTCTTTAATAACTTTGCACTGGTTTAGCATAAAAATAAAAAGTCTCCAACTGCATCAACCGCCTGTGGTGAAGGGGATAAATGTGTCTTGTCTTGAATTGTAATAAGCAATAAATCAATTCATCATAAATTAAAATTAGCTCAATAATTTCCACTTGCATGATTTATTGTTTTTCTCTTTCTATCAAAACTGCATGATAAAGTTTTCAGTCTGGAGGTTTAGTCTCAACAAGCCCTTTTTCTCAAGGATAATTTTGTTTAAAGAGAATTTATAATTAATTTTATTTGTTGTTTCTGCTATTTTGTTTATTTATTTTGGATATTTAAAAGTCTTCCAGTTCCAGTGTTAAATATTCATTAGAAATTAAAGTTTAATGATCTTTGAGTGTGTTTTTGCATTATTACGCCATTAGCATTATATTACTTGAAAATTGTCTGAAAACAACATTATTGTTTATCGCAATAACTTTTGAGGCTGCGCAAAATCAGTCAACCTGCCACAAATGGCCCCCAAGTCGCACTTTGAATATTTTTGTTCTAAAGTAAATTTAAATAATATAAAGAAGCCAATGTGTTTGTTTCTTTTTCATCTGAGAATCTGTCCAAATCAGATTTACTGGAATAAATGCTTCCAGGTGTGGATGTGGAAAGCTCCCACCTGTCGACATGCTCTCGCTCTCCTCCTCCGCCGGCAGAACCTCGGTGTGCCTGAGGCGGCTGTGGGTCACGTCACGCACCCCGAAGCTGAGCACAGGGTGGGTCAGCAGGAACTCCGACACGGCCGTGAAGCTCGCTTTGCCCTTCTCCAGGTCCTGCCGCAGCTCCATCACATAGAGGACCTGAAGGAGGACAACATGAATTCACTGTCAGGCGCCCATCGCATCACATTTGTATCTGATATGGTGAAAAACTCCAGATCGGGTCATAACTCGTTACATTTACTGGAGAAACGTTTTTGGGGAAAACTGTTAAAATTTGTTTATTTTTTGTTACTTATTTAAATTATTATAACTTCTTTATTCTTCAATGACAATTCTAAAGTTAAGTAGAAATTAATTTTATAATTCCATAATTTCCACTGGAGAGTTAATTTCATCTTAACTTTTATAATCTGGCGAGTCTGATGATGTAATTTTTCAATATTAAATGATTGATAATTTGATCAGTTACTCAGTACTTGAGTTTTTTACCAAATACATTTTTACTCTTACTTGAGTAATTTCTTGAATGGATACTTTCTACTTTTACTTGAGTAAAAATATGTTAAAGTTGTGCTACTTTGATGAGTACAATTTTTGGGTACTCTGCCCAACTCTGGCAACAATGTTCCCAATATATGACGGCAGTTCTATTCAGTCTAATTCTATGCTTTGTGCTCAGAGCATCGTCTTGCTTATTATTTATTTTACATTTGCTGTTTCACTCCTAGCTGCACTGATGATTAATCGATTACTAAATTAGATTATCTCAATCGATTGATCACGATTAACATTTTCAGCCCTGCTTTCAACACTACACTTACCTTTCTTTGAACATCAGTGAGGATCAAGTATTCAGCAGCAAGATCTAAACTGGCCTTGAGACTGGGAAGAACCGTAGAGTTGAATGGATCTGGAGAAAACCTAGAAGAAGAAGAAGAATGGACAGCATCTGTACGTTGTATGCTTTGCTTTGAGGAGCTGCACTTGGCCTGTCATGAAACAAAATTTGTTGGATGATAAATTGTCCCAGAAGTTATTATGAACTATAATATTGTTGTTTTGAGAACACTATAAAGTAATATAACTTTAAGAATGTGTTTAAGAGCAAATTCTTAAAAATCAATAAACTTTCAAATTAAATGAACATTTAATGCAGAAACTGGAAGACACTATATAAATAAAACAAAAGTAACAACAAATAAAATTAATTATGAAGTCTCTGTAAACAAAACTGTCCTTCAAAAAAAGGAGCTAGTTGAGACAAAAGCACCAGACTGAAGACTTTTATCATCCACGTTTTTTGGTAGAAGGAGGAAAACGATATATCAAGCACATGGAAATTATGGAGCTCATTTTACTTTATCTTGCCATTAATTGATTTATTAAATATTGTGTAAGTAGAAAACACATCTATTATTTCAGTTACTTTATGGTCTGCAAGCAGGTCCAGGAAACTGTGCACCACAGCTTCAACTCCTGGTTCTGGTCTGCTCCAGTTATCAGAAACCTCCAGAACGGAACCCTTCAAACAGATAAAAACAGGAAAAAAACATCAGTGAAACTCCAGACAGATACTCAGAGAAGCGTCAACATTTCAGTGAACTGACTCTGGATCCTGCCGTTTGTGGTTGTCACAGAAGAGAAGACAGGAGAGTGGACGTCCTTCGTGAGGTCGGAGTTCATGGAGACATCTGGACATCAGAGCGGGAGCAGAAATGTAAACTGGATCAGCAGCAAAATGTTGCTGATGATCAGCGGTTAACTCCCTCGCTCCTACCTGGGCTTATCTTGACCTCCTTCTATGTATATCTGCCAGAACTTGATGTAACCATCGTGACTCGCTGTAGCCAAAACGGTCCCATCAGGGGACAGAGCACCTTCACTGACTCTCTGCAGGAGCACACAGTTTTATACTTTAACAGCAAACAAAAAGCAAAAAAACAAAGTCTTTTGCCAAATAAAGATATCTTAAAAGGTGTATTTGTATTTGAAATATTTTATCTTCTTTATATATTCTGTTTTCTTGTGAAATATAAAATCCAGATACCTGTGTGTGTCCTTTGACTATAATGAGGCCATCTTTGATTTCTGAGGCATCAACTGGCCAACTGCTGTTATTGGCTCTCAAAACTTCAAGGTCCCAAACCTCAGCCTGGAAAAGGGAAAGTTCACATAAACACATGAAAATGGAGAAATCTGAAGCAAGATGTTTATTTTCTACTAACATCGATGCAAATCAATGGAAGCCCATTTCTGCCATGAAAGAAACAATAAAAGCACAACAGGAAGTCCTAATTACAAATGTTAAAATCATAACTTCAACTTTCAAACTCATAACTATGGGATTCAAAGTCACAATTATGAGATTCAAAGTTAATATTATGAAATAAAAGAACGTAATTATGAGATTTGAAGTTTGAGATATCAAGTCATAATTACAAAAATAAGTCGTAATTTTTAGCTATTTAAAGTTATAATTATGACAGAAATTCAAAATTATGGCTTTGTATCTCATGACAGTCAAAATTATTTATCTTTGAAATTACGATTTTGCATCTCTGAACTATGAATTTATATTTTATCATTTTTACTTTGAATCTCAGAATTTAGAATTTGAAAGTCAAAATTATGAATTGTATTCTTGTAATTATGACTTCGTATCTCAAAATTATGATTCACCTTTTCATAATTTTGACTTTAGATAGAACATCAAAATTTTTACTGTTAAAATTGAAATTAGAACTTTTATTTTTGTGGTAATTTTAAAACTTGTAATTATAACTTCCTGTTGTACTTTTATTTTGTTTTTCTTTTATGGGAGTAATGGACTTCCATACAAACTGCAAACCCTAAAGTTTGGCAGACTCTCTTTGTTAACTTTTTAGAACTTTCATCCTGTTTTTAACTACTGTAATATTTAAATCAGAATTAACAGAATAGCTGCTGAAATGTCCTGGATATTTTTTGTGAGGTAAGATTTTCTGATTCGGGTTCAGAGCCGCTTACCCCATCCTCATGCAGGAGAGCCAGCGTCTGGCTGGTGTCATCCTGGTTCTCCTCGCTGTCTTCCAGGATGTACGGACACCAGATGAGGCGTCTGTGGGAGTTCAGTGGCGCGTCTTCTGAACGCTGAATATGAACCACTATCTGATCCCTGTTTGGTCGAGGTTAAAGAAAACTCATGGGAAGGAAAACATCCGTCTCTGCTGACACAGAGATCTTAATCTTAAAGATTATTTAGTGTTATTTGGGCAACATTAAACAAAAGTAGATATCTGGCATTTGATACACAGAGGTATCAAATGCAAAATAACAAAAACTGAAAATAAGAAAACATTTTTTGTTAACTGAAATAAATAAAAACGCTAATTAATGGGGGAAAACTATAACAAACTGGAACTATTTTGTGAGTTTATAAACTAACTAAAACATACTGAAATCACAGTTATAATACCCTGTGTTTTTCTGCTTGTGAATTTATTAGCTTTTCGAACTGATGTGAAATTATTTTTTTTCACCACACAAGCAGTTCACGTCATCTATCGCCAAATTACGGCGTCCTTAATAATCCTGGAGGCGATTACGTTAGTCTGGGAAATGGCGAAAGTTGTGATAAAATGCCTGAGGCAGTTGGTTGTTCAACAATAACTGAATACATTTTTTGAAAATGGCATCTTCAAAAATACACACTGCAAAAACACAACCTTTCCAAATACTTCTGGTTCAGTTTCTAGAGCAAATATATTAGTACACCTGAAATAAGACAAACAAAATTACAAATAACTTTTCAGCAACTATAGCAGCTTGTTTTAAGTCAGCAATTTCTTAAAATTGTAGAAAAGGTACTTGTTTCATTGGCAGTTAATTTCACTTATAGCAAGACATTTTTCCAAAGTTATAAGTGAAATACCTGACAGTTAAAATAGTACTTTTTCAACAACATTAAGGAAATATTTACTTAAAACAAGCTGCTATATTTTGCTGAAAAGTAATCAATAAATTTGTTTTGTCTTATTTTAAGTGCAGCAAGATATTTGCACTATACAGTCTAGACCAAAGTTACCCTGTAAGATTTTGTGTTTTTGCAGTGCAGCAGTTTGACCTGAACTAAGACTGAACTAAAACGTAACAATATTTACCTAATAAAATCTACCAAACTGAATTATTCAGACAAAAAGTCACAACAAAATTAAACTAAACTATAATGAAAACCCCAAAACGTAGCGTTTTTCTACTGCTTTCTGTCAGGATACAGTATTTTGCTTCTGGTGAGCGTGAGATGCCAGACCATCAGGTTTCCCGCCTCATCCACGCAGCCCAACAGAGAGGAGTCGAGGTGGGCGAAAGCAAGATCTGTGACGGCGCCGGTGAAGCCCTTCAGCAAGGAGCGCTCGCTGAAGTCCAAACTCAGCACGCGAATCATAGCGTGGTTGTTGGCTCCTGAAAAAGAAAGGAAAAATCAACCAAAGAATCTGAATCCATGGAGGGAAAAATAGCTGCTCAACTCTTCATATCAAGTTGGGATGTTGTGAAAAACACAAATAAAAACAGAATATGATAATTTGCAAATCCTTTTGCATCAAGATTAGATTGAATTCATTACAATTATGGTGTTGAAACGGTTATTACAAATATTGACTCATGTGCTTCTAGTTGAAATTGTCAAATGCTCCAAACAAATTTGTTTTTGTAACGTTTTTGCACGCATATATGAGCTATATGTGCAAAAAAAAACAAAAAAAAAAAGAAAGAAAAGTTTTTTCTTTTCAACATTACATATATTGTCTTTGTAGTGAATTTAATTGAACATAGGTTGAAAAGAATTTGCAGATCATCTTATTCAGATATTAATTTTGCTTTACACAAATGTCCAAACACTCATCTGTAGTTTCTGCTTCCAGTAGTAAATAAAATGTGCCTGACATTTTTTCTTTTTATTAATCAAAGCAAATTAGTAAAATGTTTCTTCTCTCACCTCTGATGGCATAGGCGAGGAAGGAGTTGGACACGGCTATCAGTCGGCCGTAATAATACTTATGCTCCCAGTCGTACTTGGCGACAGGCTGAATTTTAACCTGAATGAAGAGTTTAAATCAGATTTTAAAAAAAACAAGAAAAGAAGAATAAATAATCATAACTCAAAAATATTCTTAGGTTTTCATCGGGACAAAATGAGAATGATCTCTCCTTAATGGTAAAGACTCATGAGACAGCAGGATTTAATGTGGTTCTGATCCAAACTCACCTTGTTGCTGCCCCGCGCCTTGCTGTTGATGCCTGAGTCCTGGCTCGCCACGATCTCCACATTGTTTAAGACGATGGGGATGCAGGTGCTCCCATCATCACCAGTCAGGCAGCTAGAAAACAACAGAGAATATCCATTTAGTTTGACAGGCAGCTTCTGTATCTTCACAAAAACGGAGACAAAATGGCTGCCATCGAGATGAAGAGGAGCCACTCACATCCTCTGGCTCTCCTGAACGCTGCCGTCTGTGGAAATGGGTCTGGTGGATTCAGACATGCTGCTCCCCAGTAGTCCTGCTCCCAGTAAGCCGTTCAGCTCTCCGTTGAAGGACAGTTTTCTCTGATCATCGCTTGATTGCATATCTGAGAAATACGATTAGGAGCTGTGTTTACTTCCGGAGGAGCAGGGAAAGAAGAAAAGCAACCTTTTTCTAGAAGTTTCTAGCTGGGTTTGAAACTCTGTTGGTACAGAAGAAAATTCAACTCTTCAAATATTTCTCCTCACTTTCATTCACTAGTCAATAATTATTACATTCATTAAGCATAAATGGTGCCTCATACTTAGGCCTGCTGCAATAAACAATAAATCAATGAATCACATGATCAAATAAAATTAGCCCATTAATTTCCATTTGCATGATTTAGCATTTTTTTCTCTCTCTTTTCACAAAATATGGACTTCAGTCTTTGATCTCAACTAGTCCTTATTGAAAGAACAATTTTATTTACATGCACTTCAAAATCCATTTTATTTGTGGTTTTTGTTGTTTTATTTATTTTTAGATATTTAAAATGTCTTCCAGTTCCAATGTTAAATGTTTGATCAAATTTAAAGATTATTGATCTTTCATAATGCATTCTTGCAATATTATGCCATTACTATGACTATGTCATTCTGAAAATCCATCTGACGTGTAGTACAACAAACTGTTGTACAACAACAGAAACATCAGGCTAGTAGTCACTAATGATGAAACGACACAAATTCAAATCAGTTTAGAACTGCGGATAGCGATCGGATCATTTTGACACTTCATCAATTTCAACTCAGATCCTGAAGCCTGGTTGACGCGTTGAACCGAGCACACAGCAGCATCTTTTTCATTTTGCCGCTCGATGGAGCTCCATTCATTTTAACTTAGCCTGTAGAAAAGCTCTAGTTAGTTTGCCATCCGTTGCCAAGTGACTGATGATGACGTTAGTGGACGGCTGGTGACAAGCTTTACCCTGAATACACTTGGAGACAATATGGACGATCCACTTGTAATTTTGTGTGTCATAAAGTTAAATGTAAGAGTGAAAATAAAGCCAATCATATAGCACATTTTACACCTACTATGTCACTAAAATTAGTCGGTCTTGTAAAGTTTTTAGCAAACCACGAGTCAACAATTACTGTGGGAGCCTACTATATAATCTCCTGGGGCACTACTCTATGTATTCCTAAATACGTCATACTCAACAGGAGCAAGCTCACTTTTTACAGCTCTCATCAGACATGATAAAGGCTTGAATCCCTGAAGTCATATTCTGACTCCCATGGCTAGGGGTCCCTGAAGCCCCGCAAATGTATATACAGTATTTTTATATATGTATAAACATATATATGTGTGTGTATGCTTGTGTGTTTATGTCTTATGAGAGCGCAGTTGCAAAACGTGAAACAAGTCGCTGAAACACGTTGTTTGGGCTTTCACGGTGTTGTCTCAATAAGGGCACACGGGTATTTTGCGGTGCGGAGCGGCGAGGAGACGTTGGGGGAACCGAATCTGATGTGGGAACCGAATCTGATGGGGGAACCGAATCTGATGAGGGAATGAGAATCGACGTAACGTGTTGGCCAGGTTTTCGTTAGGCAAAGAACGGCATAGCTCTTCATGTCTGCAGAAACACTCAGCCTCAGATGAAACAAATCCACTTTGTGATCCAGCGGACATTGGACAGAAAGAGAGTCAGCTGGGTCAACGCCCACTTCCCCCTCTTCTCTTTTCGGGCACAACGTTTCCGTTTGACCGTTGCTTCTCGTTAGTGAAGTTTATGTCATAATAACTGCTAAGAAATTTTCGCCACAATCCTCTTTTCTCATTTAAAAAACTATGTAATATTTATCGAGTCTCCACAGTTCTTATGAGATTTCTGAAGCAGTGTCCTCCACGGCGGGCCTTTTTCTGGTTCAGTCATTTCTTGCTGGCGACGGCAGCTTGAGGAGCAAAGCGATTGGATCAACTTGACTGGCAGCCAATCACGAACGAGAGCATGACAAATAATATGTGATGTAGCAACCAGTTCATTTTGAAAAGGTCAAAATTGATTGTTAAATGATAATTTCAGCAAGAAATGTAAAAGCTAGAAAAGAAAAATAATAACAAAAAATACAACTGATTCCACTATCAGTTGTTATGCATGTCTTATTAAATGAGTACAATACTACCATTAACACAGAAATACCGGATTTTTCTATAAACATTTCAAACTAAAATATTCTTCAATCGGCGTTACTAACCTTGTTCCTTTATCGAGTAAAGTTAAAACTGAGTTGCTTTTTTATCCTTTCTTCTGTTTATTGCGGTTAGCCTGTTCAAGTAGAACTACTTCCGTTACCATAGCTACCTTAACAAGGAAGTTGCCAAAATAAAAGCATATAACCTTAATGGAACTCGGCCTATACTGTTTAATGAATTATTGTAACTTATATATTAAAATAATGTTTGGGAAAAAAAGATTAGATTTTGTATTTAAAAAAATTGTTTTAAAAATTTATTGGATTTATTACTATTTTTTGTTGTTTTTTTCATTAGCTCTCATCCCCTCCAACTTTCTGAGCCCCCCACTTTAAAAAATACAGCTGTTACATTCAAATACATCTAATAAATTTAGAATACAATCAAAATTTAAATAACGGAAACTCATGGTGACACACCTTAATCAGCTAATTAATTCGAAACACCTGCAGAGGTTTTCTGAACCTCTTCTGCTATCTTCACACCACGTATGTAAACTCAACTCAGATCATTTTCCAGATAAATTTAGAGGGGAAAAAAAATCACATTGGTGCATTTCTACTAATCTACATGCATTCCTTTTTTACATAATTGAGAAACTCTAAAAATGAGTGGACATGTGTTGAGAATTTCCATTATTATGCACTTTTATTTACTGTACTTTTCCAGACAATCAAGAAACTGTGAATGACGCAAATTATCCAAGAATTCGAGTTTACCATAATTACGTTTTTTACATATTTCAAAGGGGATTAAATGAGTCTAAACAACAAAAAAAATAGCTCGAACAATATAATAATAATGGGAGAAAACCTCGAGTATTTAAATGTTTTGGCAGCAGGGACACATTTCGACCAGAAAACAGACTGAGACACAAGCTAGCTGCTAACAGGCCGAAGCAAAACCGATTCTCAACATATTTAAAATGTACAAAATAATATATTCACTGCTATTAAAAACATTCCCTCCACTGAGTTATTACGCCAGTCGCTGAAGAAACGCCCGCTGGGTAAATTGTGCCCGGTAAACAGTGAGGTCTAACCCGGGTTAGCCAGTGCGGCCTAGCCGAGCAGCGTCCCCCACTTACCGGCGCTGCTCCCCGGACGGTCGAGCTTCAGGATGTCCCGGAGGTGCTGGGTCGCTCCCTCGATGTCTATGTTAGAATTGGACGCCATGGGTGAGGGGAAATGGGGGGGATTTGGGAAAACACTGAGGGAAAAATATTGTTATAATTCGATGCGGGTCGCAGTTCACCCAGAGCAACCGTTCAAACTTCCGTTCTGTCCGTGCCTTCCGTTCCGACTGCTCACACAGTCTTCGCTAATTGGTTCCTATCTGAAAGTCGTCTGAGGCTAACTCACTAGGAGGACAGCGCCATCTACTGTACAGTCATGTTTAAAACATCTTTTCATTATTTTTAGCAGAGTTGTAATATATTGTAATTCTGACATTTTAAGAGAATTGGTCTATTTCTGGTAACTCTATTTACATATTTAAACAGCTGATGCTTTCTCGCAAAGTTAAAATTACTTTCCTTTAAGTTAGAAGAACAAGTATTTGTGCTTTAGAAAACTAAAACTAAGTTTAGATCTAGACAGTAGAATAATTAGAAATGAAAACCTGTAACCTCTCATATTTTAATGTTTTTTGCACAACAGCTGGAATCAGTTACAGATGAAGCACCTAACAATTTTACTTATTTCTTATTTCTATTTAGAAAACATGAACTTCTTACAGAATCAGGTCTTCAGGGGACATTCTGGTAAACAATACATATTTCATTTGTGACTTCAGTTTCAAGACTATTTACGCACATTTGTACTCCCCTTGTGTACTATTCAGTGTTGTATAAAGTACTGAAATCTCAGAGTCAAGTAAAAGTATAGGTACCGCTCCAAAATATGACTTTGGTAAAAGTAAAAGTCACTGATTGAAATGTTACTTGAGTTAAAGTATTAAAGTATCTGAAATGTCTTGTACTTAAGTATGGAAAGTACTGTGAAAATGGATGAACTCAAGTAATGTAATGAAAAGTACAAGTAAAAAGTAAAACAAGGCAAATGCAGTTTGAATGACATTTTGGTAAACTTGTCAAATACACTTAAAATAATGTACACAACCAAGTGCAGGCAAAAAGACTGCTAATAGATAAACCTGCAGGCATCATTTAGTTAAGAAAATTAGGTGCTTTACCTAAACCACAAGGTTAACTTAACCTGCTTTACAACTGAACCAGCTTCTTAGTAAACCCTCCAGGACAGAAAATACAAAGTTTCTATAAGCCTTAAGTTTTCCCTTTCAGTAAGGTCAGTGCTGAAAATGAGAAAAATAAATAGTCAGTACAGAAAATGCGGCCAACATGAAGAAAAAAAGCTGTTACGATTACTCTACTTCACAAACTATAGGTGCCACAACTGGTCATTATGCAAAAGAAAAAAAGAATTGGGAGGGAAATGCAGCTTATTGGCATCTGAAGAGGGAGAGCTTTTTGTTAACTTGGTGTTTAATGGGAGAAGCGAAACAGACCTCCGTGATGCTGAAACCCACCTACTCAAATAATCCAGCAAATAGTCTGATTGGTTAGAGCTCCGTTTGTGCAGCTTTGGTTTCCGAGATATTAAAAATTATTTTTTAGGCCATCCAAATTATATACTTTTTAAGATTACAATTACTGAAAATATTGAGTATGACTACTTCATACTCAATATTTTGTGTCATGAATTTTGTGTCAGTTGGTCACAAGGCAAGAAATCTATTTCCATTAGTTTCTCAGGAGAGTTTGGATGTAAAATTTGTTGACTCTCCCTGAGTGAAACTCCGACACCTTGAGGAAGGGGAGACCGAGAGAACGGCTGGCCGAAATTAGCGTTCATGAATCGGATCAACCTCGAGCTAGGCGCCGCTCACACCGGATATCGGAAGAGCCAAAATCCAAATTGAAAACAACTTTGCTGCGTTTGTTTTAACGGCACAAACGGAGCATTAACGAACCAGCCCACTTTGGTTTGTTTTGGAGCAAAATGCGGGGATGATGAACTCTGGATGACCTAAAAAATAATTTTAATATCTCGGAAACCAAAGCTGCACAAACCTACACAAACGGAGCTCTAACCAATCAGACTGTTTGCTGGACTTTCTGACGTAGTGGGGAGGTGAAACCTGTGCATCCTATTGGTGGTGATGAACAAGCCCAGGCAAGCAGGCTTTGTTGCAGTCAATCAGTAGGTGGATCAATACATTTGCGTTTCTCTCTCGCTTTTTTGTAACGAGTAACTAAACCACACATTGAAAATGTATCGGAGTAAAAGTATGCAATTAAGTTTGGAAATGTAGTGAAGTAAAAGTGAAAGTTATCAAAAATTTTCATACTCGAGGAAAGTATGAAGTACTCCAAAATATACTTAAGTAGTGAAGTATTTTTACTTCGTTACTATACAACACTGGTACTATTTGTGTAACTTTAACAGAAAAGAACCTACTGCCAAGAGTTGTAAACCCACAGCTACATGCTGTGGGTTTGAGATATGCAGAAGTTTTGCTTCCTGTACTCAGTAGCTCCCCTGATGACACAAAACATTAAATTAAGGCGTTTCTTTTCCAGAAGTTATGCAGTGACTTTTGTCCTTAATGCTCCTCCAGAGGTTACCTCATATTTTGAGGTAATAATCTGACCGTTTGTCTCTTTCCTCATTTATACAATTTAAGGCTTAAAGACAAAGTCAAGTTACTGCTTTTTTATCTGGTATAGCAGATAAAATAATTCAATGTTGCCCCTCCCCCACTTACTGATTGCTTTAAAAATAAGACCTCTGCACTTTTCTATTTAGATTTCAAAACTACTTTATTCAGTTCTGAAAGAGGAAATTCATATTTAAAGAGGCTTAGTTGTTTTGCATTTCTATAGAAGTGTTATTGCCTGATTTGAACAATTTTAACTGATTTTTAATATTATCTTATGGTGATTAAATGGACCAGACTTTAAAGTTATTAAAAAGGCAAATTTTGTGGAATCTTTAAACTTTTTTTTAATGTCTCTATTGCTTTGTATTTTTTCCCCATATCGGGAAAATTAGGATTAATAGTTTGGGATTTAAATTTATATGAATAACACTAAAATAGTTTAAAATTAAGTCATAGTAATTTTGGGTAACCTGGAGCTAATGCTTAGGGACATATTTAACCCAGCATACAATAAATCATACCTGCTCAAGAATAGCACAACTTAATATATTTTAATTTGCCTTAGTAGAATCTTTCTGCACCAAAACTGACTCCAGGACCTTGTAAACCCACCCCTGGTTTTTAAATATAAAATTTGTATTCTTACCAGGATCAGTAGATAAATCTTTATTTGGTTATTAACCTCTTAAAAGTTAATTAAAAAGGTGTAGATTGCTGGTGTTCTTAGCTTAACTTGACCGTTCGAAGCCAATCAGGGGAAAATCAGGTAATTTCTTGGTGCATTTTCCCAATAACCATGTAAATAAAAGTAATTTTTGAATTTATATGCTTTGAATCGTTTTTATATTTTTTACTTGACGTAATCATAATCATATAACATTTCAGTTACCACACTGCTACGACAGCTGAAGCAAAACCTCTGGAGGTTGGAAGTCTTTATTGGCCACATCTGGGCCAAAAAAAGTGCCTGAAGCCAAACAAATAAACAAGCAAAGTAAAAAAAACTTCAGTGCATCGGCTCTTCAAGTAATTTCTCTGGTGAGAAAACCTGTTCAGAAAATGACATGGAGAGACCACACAGTTAAGAAAAAATGTCCAGGTTTTATTGTGTATCGTGGCTGTAGTCCTTGTCGACTCCCAGATGTTGAGTGAAAGAGAAGAAGAAGAAAGAAATAAAACAAGATAAACGCTCGTCCTCCAACATCCTTTGGTCTGCAACAGCTAAACCTGGCAGCATGAATCACGCTTAGAGGGGCAGAAACTAAACTCGACTCACTAAGAAGAGCTAAGGTGAACACATGAATGGGGCGTCTCAAATCAAACCGGAACACGGATCTACAGAACCGAGTCGACGGCAGAGCAGAACGGGTTAGAATCAAAGCAGAGCATGAGTTAATGGCATCGATCGGATGTTTGTCCTTCTGGTGGCTTGCGTGTAGATACCGAGGATCTCCCAGCGTCATGCAGATCGGCGGAGCGGCAGACAGGGGCGTCTGATTGGTCGGCCGGCTCTCAGCGAAGAGGCGTGTCGCGGTTCTGCTGGGCTGGAGGAGAGGAAACCCACCTGGACGCGGGTCGGTGATTGACATCTAGGGTCCGGCGTTTTTGCTCGTTTGTCAAGCGGGCCTGAATGAGACGGAGGGAGGGAGGAGTCTTCCTCCGTCTCAGGCGGCCGCCCCTGCCCGCCGGCACGGAGAGGCGGCCTAGCCAAAGTTGTGGATGGCCAGCCTGAACATGTCATTGGTGCACACCCAAGCATCGTTAATGTTCTTCAGGATGAAACTCTGATGGAAACCCATGATGGGGTCTTCATCCGCCTGCAGAGAGACACCAACACTGAGTGACATCAACGACAAATACCAACAACACTGCTAAGCCTGTCGCAATGAATTGATTAATCGTATGCTAAATTAAAACAAGCTCACTAAGGCAACCTGATGTGACCCAAATCAGATTTTTTTGTCTTGATGTGACGTGTACTTGATCTTTTCAAACGTGACCTGAATCTGTATGGCCAGGTCACTTCCATCTGACCTGAACATCATTGATACCCGACAAACGTCTCTATTCTGCGTCCCGACACGCAGAAGAAGGAAAAACAACAACCGTGACGGATTATAACAAGGCTTAAATTGTTAATGTGCTTCAAAATCGCAAGATACGCTCCACCATTAGCATCTATGTTAACTTCTGCAAACACTGAGCACTTCTTTTTCATGGCAGATGGCAAAACAATGTGTGACGGTATTGCGCCCTCTACTGCACATGCGGGACACTTCAGGGCGTTTGCAGTTCTCACAGGAGGTCACATACATGTAGCATGTATTTGGAACCGTTAACAACCATAAAAAAAGAACCATTAAAATTATTTCAAGGGCTACAAATAGGTCAGACTTTGGACATTCACTTCTCCAGACCTTTGAAAGATCTTCAGAGACTCTGGAAAACTACTAATGAAGTTGAAGAAAAATAAGAAATACAGATGAGAGGTATAGTTACCTTTAGCTGTCCTACGACCATACTCAAGATACAGTTGTCTGGAGTTGGCTGGTGGTCCTGCGCTGTTATACTATGCGCTATTTTTGTGAAGGGGAGACTCTGGGAACACGATACAACAGAAATATAAACAGCTGGGTTAAATTCAACCATGAAAATAACAATAACCTTTAACAAAATGACACAAGGTGTAGAGAATTCAATAAAAGTCAGTTTCTTTAACCACAAGTTACCATGAAAACTCACAGTGAGCTTTTCAACAATTGCTATTTTTCCCTGGTAGGGCTGTCCTTCCCATGTAAGGCATGATGTATCGATCTGAGAGGAGAGGAGACAAACATTAGCAGGAAAAAAAAAATCATCTTTCTTCATGAAAAACAGTCAATCCACACGCAGAACCAGTCTGAGATAAATCAAACACGAAGAGGTCGCAGCTCTATTGAAAGTGGTTTTACAAAAACTAAACTTTAACCTCGCTGCTGCTGAAATTAAATATTGTTTTGGTGTTTATTTATATTATTTGGTGTTTCTGCCAATATTGCAATTGTCTCACTATTTCTACCAAACTTCTTTATTTTCTATTTCTCTACCTGTGATGTTGTGATGTTTGTGAAGCACTTTGTTCAGCTGAGGTTGTTGTAAATCTTCTTCATATATAAATATTTGACTTTGACTTGAAAAGAAACCTTGGTAAACCCAAAATTTACTTTTCAAATGATTAAGACAAAAAAAAAAAAAAAGGCTTCCAAACCAAAAAAAAAAAAGGCTTTCAAACCAATAATAAAGTTAGCATCCAGTCAGTAATTGACTGGATGCTAACTGGTTTAAGTCAGTAGCTGCATTTGTTTAACCACATAGTTCTGCAATTTGACATTTCGAAAATAACTTTGCTCACAGGAAACATGTAAAATTTGAGAAAAATTCAAATTTTTTGATCAAATGTTTTTTGTGGTGTTTTGATAAGGTGTTTTTTGACCCCTGGGTTAGGGAAACAAATCCCAGCCGATCAAACAAATGAGTCCAGCTACATTTTCCTATAGAATCAGGTTGGTCAGTTTGGACAACTGCTTCACATTAATCATGGTGAATAAACTGCATTTAAACAATTTAAGTTCAATATTAAAGAGAATCTGAAAATGATGGATGACAAGCAGAACTCAAGTTTTACTCACATATATTGATCCGAGCTGCGATCTGTCCGAGTCGAACATCTGGTAGTAGTGCTGCACGAAGCTGGAGCCTATCTGCTCCCATAGAGGCTGCTCCGCCATCTTGAATCACCCTGCAACACACACTGGGCGGCGGGGGGCGGGGGGAGAGAGAGAGAAACATCGGGTCACACACTGGTCAACCCGGATAAAAGCAACAAACATCTGAACATCTCAGTGAGCCCAAGTCAGCAGTTGTTTCTTTGACGAAAGCCGCCAGCTATTGGGGAATAATCACAACGGATGTGTACAGGTGAGCAGATACACTGAACACTGTGCTTTACGGACAAACTGCAAAATTTATTTCATAACATCCAGGTCTAAACAAATGGCTGAGCGCATCGTTACGTTACATGGCTGGTAGATGTGATTCTGTGTGTGACGAACAAAGGTGTCACATCCCATCACTAACATGAACACAAAGCTTTTAATGGCTGGGAAAGGTGAGTTAATCTATTAAATTTACTTTAATTTAAATTGCCTAAAAGCTGGAGTACAGACATTTTTTATAAGCGTATTTGTGAGCCTGTCTCTCTATTATTAAATTTAATATAAGTTCAGGTTTCTGTATAACTTTTCTTCAGGTTAACTTAGCTCTGTCAGCTCTGATTTCTTCTTTTTCTCAACTTTTGCTCTTATTAGACAATTATTCCCTCTGGTTTTGGAAGTTAACTTTTTTTTTTAATTTAAGAGAGTCATGATGTGCAACCATGGGTACTAGTTTATTTTACAACTGGGAGCAGCCAATTAGCATATCACAAGCTCAAATAATAACCTGAACTCTGACCCCAAAACCCAAAGGAGGCAATGAGAAATAAACCATCGAAGAATACTCAAATCAGGGCTGCTAAAATAAATGCAACAAAATATCAGAAAATCCCAGAGGACAATTTTTTTCCATCTGCAGGAGAGCTACAGCTTCAGAAAACATTCATCATCCAGCAGGACGATGAGCCGAAGCATCCAGCTAAAACATCACAGAGAGAGTTTGAAGACAATGAGGTGGAGGTTCTGGAGTGGCCTAGTCAAAGCCACTGATTGAGAACGTTTTTGAAATCACTTATTTTGTGTTACAGATTTGTATTTAATCGTCATTATTTTGTAAAAATCTGTTTCATTGACAAGTGTTTTGTTGGTCAAAGAGCAATTTTATTTATAATGATGGATTTAAGAAAGCAACAAAAGGGTAAAACATACTTTTTATGTGCATTGTGTTATTTATTTTAAATGCCTAGAAACAGTAATAAGACACTTAAATAGTACCGCTGACGTCCAGATTCCTGAAGGTCACAAAAACATGACAGGAATTTGTCACAATTTTTAGAAATACTTTCATCACCGTATTATACAGCACAACAATAAAAGATGCTAAAATTGTTAATGTTGTTCTAAAAATGAAATATTGCAAATAATATTTGAATTACTGTCGTAAGCAAGATAATTTAATTCTAAAAATAGAATTTACTCAGACTGAGCTTAAGGAAGTTTATTGTTGAATAGAAAGTCCTCATTATGATGATAAGTTGTAATTTTTGTTTCTTTCATTACAGGAGATAAGATGATCCTTTAAAACAACTCTCATTTCCAAAGCAAAACCCTAACCGAATGTCCAGTTTCACCAAAACAGAGATCCTGATGTTTAGATGTATAGATAAAGTTTATATTCTCACTCTACATCAGTCACATTTTAGCTGAGTGAGCCGTTTTCCATGAGCGGGTTTGCTGGAGTCGCAGCATTCCTACAACTTGGAGGAAATGACCAGATAATCTGATCAGGAAGTCCAGCTCTGACCTGGGATGAACCCATCAGCCTGGTGCAGGTGAGGGAACAGCAGAGAATAATTTCAATACATCAGGATAAAATTACAACTTTTAAATTAAAATCTAATCACTTAAATTTTGGATGGAACATTTTAGATTTTTTTTTTATTGTCATGGTAACTAAAACCACATCCACTCATTGACTTAAGACTCTAGACTTGGTGCAAACAATTCTGCTTTTAAATGCTGTATTAAAAATTGTGTTTTCAAACAAAGACTGACCTAACAAACTAAATATTTTTTTGAGTTTTCTTCAATCAAGCCCGGAATAATAACACAACTGGATACATTTTATTTAACAATCTAAAAACAATTTGAAGTTCTGGATCTATGATCCTGCTCCTACAAAAAATATGATTATTTGTTTAACATTAGTCATGCTTAGTTTATTGTTGAGAAGGTAAAAAGAAAAAAACATTTTAGTTTTTTAAAAGTTATATTTTTTGAGTTGAGAGTGAGTTGATCAGATAAAGATAAACCACCAAAACACTAGCAGACATGAACAAGCTTGTCAGCAATAATATGAAGTAGTTGATTTATGTTGTGCCACAAACAATTTGACAATAATTGAGCATATCTAATGAAATGTACATACAAACTGATCTTTCTTCCCAATAGCCATTTTACAGTTTGGAAACATATTGAAAGATGTGCCTTTTCATCTTTGATCCACTGTGGTTATTCTAGTACTTTATAAATAAAGGTAGATTGGAAAATTACTTTTTTGTTTTCTTTTTACAGAAAACAGAAGCACATACCGCAATATTACACCCAAAACTGGAATTTGGGGCTTTAATGAGTAATTCTCAAAAATGAAAATACACATTTGTGAAACCAAAACGCTAAACTGACAGCACAGGTCACGTGTTCGCAGGGTTGTTGCTGGAACAATCTAAGCGCGCTAAAACATTAGCACAGGACCCGCCAGGACCCGCAAACCGCGGGACAGAAACGCACCAAACCTGCAGAGTTTGGGGTATTAAAGAGCAGAAGGTGAAACGATGCGGCGGTGCCGATCAATGGTAAAAACTCCTCTTGTTTAGTCAGTTCACGTTAGCAAGTAGCCGCTGCTAGCTTGTGAGGAAACTTGTCTGTTGATCCAGACTTTTCCACCCACCAGCTCCTGTTAGCCGCTCGGGAAATAGTTTGTCCAAGGCGTTGGCTGACAGACTCACTGGGGTTGGTCTTCTCACTGCATGCTAAAAATACCCAGACCCTTCTAAAGTGCGGATACCTCCTGCGGGCCCGCGTTTATAACCC
Source organism: Poeciliopsis turneri (assembly GCA_922788865.1). Classification (NCBI taxonomy): domain Eukaryota; kingdom Metazoa; phylum Chordata; class Actinopteri; order Cyprinodontiformes; family Poeciliidae; genus Poeciliopsis; species Poeciliopsis turneri. The sequence continues at coordinate 232,562 of CAKLNU010000450.1, forward strand.
CCCCGGACCAGCTACCCCACATAGGCGTGCCCGACGTTAACCCCCTAAAACCAGAGATTATTAGCCGCTTTGACTGGTTGTAGTATCCTTATTTAATTCAAACGCCTAAATAAAGTCTTGTCTCTTTGTTTTCACGTAGGTTTGTGCCCAGTGCATAAAACAAATGACATAAACTTACCTCACTGTAACGCCGAGGCCGGCTGCACGATGGCACAGTGCAATGTCTCCTACGCTGCGAAGGCACGCACCGAGGACGCAGCCGCCGCGGTGCAATGTGGTCATTGTAGTCTATCTTCTTCGCACCCTTAGGCGCTCCTAAGGCAGCTCACACTCAATGTGTTGTATTATTGCCATCTACTGGATCAAACGTTTATCACAGATCTATGACAGGTTTCCCTTCTTTTTGTTCTTCTGCTTCTTGTGATTTGACATTTTATTTTACTTGAATCCAAAAAATATTTGCAGTTGTAAATTTGATGCACGTTTTACTCGCTGCTTCCTTAAACTCTCCTTTGTGATTTATGGGCAATAGATTCAATAAATATATGCTGTACCATTTCAAAATGGCAATAATCACAAAGTCCTGTTCCATGTTAAGCAGCTACTTTAAGTGATTTATCAAGACCTGTATGACCTATTCTGATACGTATTGATTCTAGTTTCTATGAGATAATTATCTCTTATCTTTATTTTTTTTTAAAATAAGGAATATATTTTCTCTACATTTAACAATAGTTGACATATCTTTTCATTTTTATATTTCCTTCATATTATAACCATATTTTCAACTTCTTCGAAACTTAAATGATTAAAGTCACCACTAAAATGCTTCCAAAAGATAAACCCCACTCAAAACCATCTATGTATTTTATTAATCCTTTTTGGATAGTTTTATCATTAAATCAACATGTTCTTTAAGTAATCTAAAGTAACATCAGATTAATGTCAAATGTTGGAAAAACAACTGGTGTATTAGTTGCTTCTGTTTAATCTGTAAAGTGCTGCAAATAATTATAAATTATAAAGTTCTTGGTAAAGCTGATGAAAACTATTAACTATACCTGCAGAGTGGAGTATAACTGAAACAATTTAGTACAAATTTATTCATGAACAAAAAGCAACGGAGTTTATTATAACATGTCAAGCAGAGAAAATACCTTCAATTAATAGCTTTGAGAATCTTTTTCATTTCTGCAGAAAAGGGCTACACATATTTTGCTAATCCTGCATATGCAGTGCTGTAAAAAAGTAGCTAAGAGATTTCATCTGTTTTTGACATTTTGTCACACTTTAATATTCCAAATCCTTGGATTATAATATCAAAGATATCCTAAGGAAATACAAATGAGGAAAAGTAAAACAAACAACACACTGACATCCACCAGTCTGGAATGGCTGACAAATTTATATTTCTAAAGCTTTAAGACTCCAGAGAACTACAGTCAGGACCATTAAACCTCAGTTAGAGGAAAAGACACCCCTGCTTTAGATTGTAAAAACTAAGGTTATCTGAATCGTCTGCTTCATGTTGGAGTCATCGCTGCTCTTGTCAGCTTGGATCTGACCGATGATCACATGTTCATCTGGTTCTTCATGTGACTGGTGTCTTCACCGCCTCCTTCAATACACAGCAATAATAATTAGTCACAGATTCAGACACAAAGAGCTTCTTACACCCCTCCCTGTTCAAACTAGTGGTGGACATTTGGTTGAATCATCAAAACACTTAGGCGGAACAGAAATAGATTAATTTTGTTGAAACATCATCAAAATGAATCAGTTCTTCATTGTGGTCTGACTGCACACACTGCCTTTTGAAACAGGTAATTTATCAGTTTATGGACAAATGCTGGGATGAACTACGATTACTGTTATACCACAGGGCAGTAAATAACACCAGTGTTGAAAATCCAAGCAGAAAGGATAGAAATGTACCTGAAAAGCAGCTGAAAAATGACTTAGTTTGCTTCTTTTGTGGAGCACCAGCAGGACTTTGCACTCAGTCCTGAAGAATCTGAAAAATAAAACAAAATAAAACAAAATGAAAATTGGTCATTTCCATCTGAATTTTTTTATCTCTATGACAAAGAAATATAAGTATATTTACCACCATACAAACTTATTCTGTTTTTCCTTTTTTCACAGTTAAATGTTTCAAATTTCAAGTTATGCATCAGACAAAAATAATCTGAGTGAGTCAAAAAAATCTGTTTTGAAATGACAACTTACTTTATTCAAAGATATCCAAACCAGTCAGGCCCTATGCAGCTACTACAGTTTTCTAGCCGATCTCCAATCTTTAAACAGCCTGATTTGCCGGATCCGACTTTGTCCGTCACCAATTTTTTTTGTTTGAAAATCACTAAACTAGCTACAAAATTGCTAAGTTGGCAACAGTCTGATTTTCACACTTCATCAGTAAATAAGATTGTTCTGTCATTTAAGTATTGCTCGATCACCAATCTCCCAAAATTAAGAAAGTTGAGAACAATTTTTTTGGTGACACCTTAGAAAATACAATTGCTCCCCTTGTAATTGTGCTTAATCAACCTTTTGAGCTTCAGTTTAATCAGCAACAGACCGGCCTGATTATTGCATGACCAGTCAAATTAAGAAATCATTCCTGGATCAGTTCTTCTGTTTCTTTTTTGTATTTTTGCTGTTTGTTTAAATTTCCTGTCGGTAATGACAGCTTACTTTTATCCAGTGAACAAAACGAGATCCATAAGAAGAATTGGAAAATCTTGACTGCCAACATCAGTGTCTGACCTTACAAATGCTGAGAATGATCAAATATTAATTTAAACACATTATAGAGAAATTAGTCCCAAGCAAAATTATTTCTACCGTTGAGTAAAGATGTTTAATTACAAACTTTTCTATATATATATATATATATATATATATATATATATATATATATATATATATATATATATATATATATATATATATATCTTTTGTAATAAGAAACACCATCAAAATACAATCCGACTCTACATTTTTAAAACAAGCACAGTGTGTACACTATTACGGCCCCAAAATGTTTTTATATTCCTTTTATGACGACAGGAAAAAGAGTTTTGTACATTCTGAAAGCACTGACTACACAACTGAAAATGTTGCGGTAAACCTGCAACCAGAGCACAATAAGACATGAGAGATCAAGACAAAGTGTGCAAGACATTTCCTCTGGTATTTTCATTATGAACTGAAACTCCTCACCTCTGGTTTCAGTTCCTGAATGTGTAAGTTCATTAACAACCAACTTCTTTTCTTTATCTGTCTTCTTAAGAAAAAAATCTGCTCCAATCTCCTGGACAGAGTTTTTTTTGTAAAATATGGTTTTGTGTAGGAAAAATTAAATGTTATTTCCTTCTAGATATATATATATAAGGAGCACGAGAAACTGGAGAAATACCAGGGCCTCAGGGAGGAACTGGAGAGGGCCTGGAAGGTGAAGACCACAGTGGTGCCTGTGGTCATCGGGGCCCTCGGGGCAGTCACCCCCAAACTGGAGCAGTGGCTACAACAGATCCCAGGAACAACATCAGACATCTCAGTCCAGAAATGTGCAGTCCTTGGCACAGCCAAGATACTGCGCAGGACCCTCAAGCTCCCAGGCCTCTGGTAGAGGACCCGAGCTCAGAGGATCAGAACCACCCGCGGTGGGTGAGAAGGGAATTATTATATATATATATATATATATATATATATATATAATACACGACTAATCATGATAAATGAATAATAATAAAAATAATAGTGAATAAATAGCTTAAGACCAAATGCCAAAATTAAATCATATACAAATCTATTAACCTCATGTTAAATAAATTAAAATATATTACTTTGTATTTAAGCATTTGTGTCAGCTTGAGTTATGCAGAACTGATCTGATCGTTGCTATGGAAACGATCAGAAGCAAGACATTGCGCCAGAAGCCTAGTGAGCTCACTGATGAGGTCATAGATGACATTATTTACATCACAATAGATCAAAGAAGTTCTGATACTTAAATGATCGAATCTGAGAGCATCAGCCAGACCAAGACAAAGACAATTCGTGAGAGAGTTAGAGCTGCACAACAAAATAATGTTTGGACTTGCTAAAGCTCTCGCCCCTTTTGTCATCCCCTCGGTTGGGGCATAGGCTATGCTGTCACTACCGGGATGAAAAAACTTACAGATCACTATTTTTCCCGGAAGGACTCCGGAGAAAGGGAGGAGTCCGAAGCAAACATGGATCAACGTGGAGAGGAGGATTTCTTTTGGAAGGGTCCTACACTCCACTTCCACAGAACCAACCAACCCGGAAGGGGGAGGTTGGTTCTGGAAAACCAACGGGTGTGAGAGGGACCGCGACCTCAGACCCAACAAGGACCGTCCGTACTGAGGACAGCGCCACTAGCTCTGAGCAAACCTGCCCGGCTGGGGAGGTTTGCTCAGAGCTAACAACCGGTGAAACGGACTCTGTGCGAGACAGTCCTGAGGGGGTTCCGACTGTCGATGAACAAACTGACCCGGCGGGGGAAGTTTGCTCAAAGACAGCGGAACAACTTGAGGGCGAAGGAACAGCCGCAGAAAAGTCTCCCCCGGCTGGGGAAGATTTGACTGCGGCTGACCTCGCGGCCAAAGCTGTGGCAGAAAGCACAGAAAGAGCTTTGGTTTCGCTGGTCCCATCTCTGGCCCTTCCTGTCACAACCCCTCTCCACACTTCTTATTCCAGGATCTTCTCTTTAACAAGTTCTAAGGATGAAGAGGATAGTGTGGCTCAAGCACATACAGTGACAGCAAGGATAACTGTCGGCATTGAGATCGATTGTCCCCCCAGACATGACAAAAAGAAGATGGTGTCAGCTCAGATCTCCCTCAGACAGAGAAGATGGCATTGGTCGGGCAATGGAGTAGCAGAGGATGGACTCTGCTACAGCTGGGTGGACGCTGCTCTCCAGAGCGCCCTGAACCTGAGCTGCCACACGGAGGTGTCTCGCTCAGGAACGGGACTTTCTGGAGGCTTCGCTATCCCCAGTTTGGCGAGGCTCATCCGGTCTGCTATCCATGACCCCGGCAGACATTTTAGTCAGGAGGACCTTTCCCCTGTTGCGATGGAGCTGAGGGCGAGGTGTCAGCCATCGGACTTGGGAAGGGACTTCGACGTGAAATGTCTGCTGGAGTCCTCTATGGTCTGGCTGGATGCTTTCGGCTGTGCCACAGACAGAGAGTTGTACAACAACAACTCTTGCACTGTCTGTGGCACGACGTTTCTAGAGCTGCTGAACAACGGCTCCCTGATCTCCCTACCACCGGTGAGATTTCCCACGAGTATTGCAACTCTCATGTATTACTGGTTGGATGTGCAGGGAACTCGCCGTTGTTCGGTGTGCGGGTTGGCTTTGGATAGAAAGCATTGCCTTACGAACAATAAGGTCCTAGTGCTTTTTATCCACAGGCTGACCAGGAAACACCGGGTAGTCTCCAGTCAGGTCATAGATATGCCGACCAAATGCGAAGGTAGTACTGAAAGGTACTACCTGTCTTCAGTTGTCTGTGGGAGATCAGAGCTGACCCACTTCTACACATATTTGATGAATGGGAGACAAATTTTGAAGGCAGAAAACCGGAATGTCTTTACGGTAGACTTCTACACCTGCAGTGAAGACATATCCAGCAACGGCTTCATTTTTTGTGTACGAGAAGTCATGAAATTGTGGCTTCTCGTACACAAAAATGGAAGAGACTCTCCCTTGCAGAGGAGCCAAAAATATTCAATTCAAAAGAAGAAAAATCCCAGAAGACCAAACATTTATGGGACAAGGAGGACCAATCGGAGGGAGGACCACTCGAGGGGAGGACCACTGAGGGAGGACCACTGGAAGGAGGACCACTCGGAAGGAGGACCACTCGGAGGGAGGACCACTGGAGGGAGGACCACTAGGAAGCGAGGACACGGAGCCACTAGGATATGTATGTATATGAATATACATATCTACGGATATACCCTCGGACCCTCGCTTTTCGCGGGGTTACGTGCCAAATACAACTCGCGATAGGCAAAATCCGAAAAGCCTATCGCTTTTTACAATAATTATACAATGAAATACTCCATAACACATTGAAACCAAAGAACAAAAATTACGGAGATCAGCACCGCGACCCGAGTAAAATGATTACGAAAAAAAATACAAAGTGCAGAAGAAGAAGTAGCAGCTGTTGCAGCTGCATCCTGACTCTGTAGAGGTTTTCTTCTAAAGCCCGCGGTGCAGGTGTGTTTTTTCGAGAGAAGAACATTGTTACAGGTAGTTTTTTTCTTTGCAAACTTAAATTTGGCAAGCTGTTTTACATACACGTACATATTAAAACGCAACGTCATTGACACAGAGAAGAAGCGGAGAGACTGTTTAGCCAATCAGAATGCAGAACACAATGCGCGATGAACCGCTGATAGTTCACAGTATGTATAAATATGAAATTCATTTGAATATATATATATATATATATATATATATATATATATATATATATATATATATATATATATATATATATATATATGTAAACATGAATATATGTTTATATATTTATATAAAATAAATATATAAACCTATCTATCTATCTATCTATCTATCTATCTATCTATATTCCTTCTCACCCACCGCTAGTAGTTCTTATCCTCTGAGCTCGGGTCCTCTACCAGAGGCCTGGGAGCTTGAGGGTCCTGCGCAGTATCTTGGCTGTGCCAAGGACTGCACATTTCTGGACTGAGATGTCTGATGTTGTTCCTGGGATCTGTTGTAGCCACTGCTCCAGTTTGGGGGTGACTGCCCCGAGGGCCCCGATGACCACAGGCACCACTGAATTGGTCTTCACCTTCCAGGGCCCTCTCCAGTTCCTCCCTGAGGCCCTGGTATTTCTCCAGTTTCTCGTGCTCCTTTTTCCTGATGTTGCAATCGCTTGGTATTGCTACATCTACCACAACGGCTTTCCTCTGTTGTTTATCCACTATGACAATGTCTGGTTGGTTCGCCATTACCATTCTGTCTGTCTGGATCTGGAAGTCCCACAGGATCTTAGCTCTGGCATTCTCCACCACCTTTGGGGGTGTTTCCCACTTTGATCTCGGGGTTTCCAGTCCATATTTTTGCACAGATGTTTCTGTACACTATGCCTGCCACTTGGTTATGTCGTTCCATGTATGCTTTCCCTGCCAGTATCTTGCACCCTGCTGTTATGTGCTGGACTGTCTCAGGGGCCTCCTTGCACAACCTACACCTTGGGTCTTGTCTGGTGTGGTAGATCTGGGCCTCTATTGCTCTGGTGTTTAGGGCCTGTTCCTGGGCGGCCATGATGAGGGCCTCTGTGCTGTCCTTGAGCCCAGCTTTTTCCAGCCATTGGTAGGATTTACTGATATCAGCCACTTCGGTTATTTGCTGGTGGTACATCCCATGTAGGGGCTTGTCCTCCCATGATAGGGAGGGTATCTCTGGCACTTCAACCTCCGTTCCCTGTTGTCTGAGACATTCACTGAGCACATTGTCTGTTGAGGCTTTGTCCCTGATGTATTTATGGATCTTAGTTGTTTCGTCCTGGACAGTGGCTCTCACACTCACTAGTCCTCTGCCTCCTTCCTTGCGGCTCGTGTACAGTCTCAGGGTGCTGGATTTGGGATGGAACCCTCCATGCATTGTTAGTAGCTTTCTAGTCTTAATATCTGTGGCTTTTATCTCCTCCTTTGGCCAGCTAATTATTCCAGCAGGGTATCTGATTACTGGCAGGGCATAGCTGTTTATCGCACGGATTTTGTTCTTGCCATTGAGCTGGCTTCTCAGGACTTGCCTTATTCGTTGGAGGTATTTAGCTGTGGCTCCTTTCCTTGTGACCTCATCGAGGTTGCCATTTGCTTGTGGTATACCTAGGTACTTGTAACTGTCCTCTATGTCTGCTATTGTTCCTTCTGAGTGAGACCCCTTCTGTGCGGATCACCTTCCCCCTCTTTGTAATCAGCCGACCACACTTTCTCTAGCACAACCTCATCGAGGTTGCCATTTGCTTGTGCTAGAGAAATGTGGTCGCTTTGATTACAAAGAGGGGGAAGGTGATCCGCACAGAAGGAGTCTCAGAAGGAACAATAGCAGACATAGAGGACAGTTACAAGTACCTAGGTATACCACAAGCAAATGGCAGCGATGAGGTCATGAAAGGAGCCACAGCCAAATACTCCAAC
>CAKLNU010000451.1:0-47740 GCA_922788865.1 Poeciliopsis turneri
GTCAACTCACCATCGACACAAACACAGTGAACAGAAAACTCAAACTGTCTGAAGACAACAGGAAGGTGACATGTGTGGAGGAGCTTCAGTCATATCCTGATCATCCAGACAGATTTGATGATCCTCAGCTGCTGTGTAGAACTGGTCTGACTGGTCGCTGTTACTGGGAGGTCGAGTGGAGAGGATATGTTGATATATCAGTGAGTTACAGAAGAATCAGGAGGAAAGGAGACAGTGAGACTGTGTGTTTGGATGTAATGATCATTCCTGGAGTCTGAGATGCTCTGATCGTCATGGTTACTCTGTTTGGCACAATAACATAGAAACTCGTCTCTCCTCCTCCTCTGTCTCTAACAGAGTAGCAGTGTATGTGGACTGTCCTGCTGGCATTCTGTCCTTCTACAGAGTCTCCTCTGACTCACTGATCCTCCTCCACACCTTCAACACCACATTCACTGAACCTCTGATTCCTGGATTTGGGTTCCGATTGCTCAGTTCTGGTTCCTCTTCAGTGATTCTGAGCTGATTTGAGTCTAAAGAGTCTAAAGTTTTTCCTCCTGTCAGAGAAACTCTCTCACTGTTGAACAGATAGTTCAGTCTCTACATGTTTTCATGGATCCAAACTGTTACTTGGTGAAACTCTAACACATGACTCCTTAGAAATTGTTTCTTCCAGTCCTTTAAAGATGGAAGCTGGGATTATTCCAGGATTATTCCAGGATCCATATGTTTTTCTGGTTCCAGTCAAATATTCTTTTGATTTATTGCAGTTTTTCTCAGTCATTTAACATTTTATGTTTCTTTCAGCTCCTACTTTTTTTAAATCTGTCTTGGATTAAAATGTTAAATGATCATCATGTATATTTGCTGCAGTTATACTTCATGTATTTAGTGAACAATAAACACTTTTTCTTCTGCATTTGATTCATTTGCTGTTCATTCTGAGACATCTGTCTTGCTGTTTAAATGTCAAGAAGAGATTTTTTAAAATCTCAACTCTGACTTTGATAAATACCTTATTTACAGTAAGCTTCAAGTAAAACATTCCCATCTTGAAACCAGTTGATGAAGGTCTAATGACGATGCTTTGAATAATAAAATGGAGAAAATCTTAATATTTTCTGTTTCATTCAGAACTTCTACCTGAAACTCAGAACCTGCAGAACATTTTTCTCTTTGGAGAAAAAAATCCCAGGAACTGGAAGATCAGAGCAGAATGAAAACTGGAGATCAGTGTTGGACAGAAAACATCTGATCTCTGCATCTCTACTATATTTTATCTTTACATTTGATTCCAAAACTGAATCTAATTTTATTTGCTGCTGATTGCAGGCTGCAGCTGAGAAGCTAATGCAGGTTCTACTCTTAATTAAGTCTCTGGTCAAAATGGAGTCCAGTTTGGGATGAGAGACTTTTTGTGTTTCTGTTTCAACATATAAACACTGGAAAAGCTGCAAGATGGAGCAGCATCAACGTCTGAACCAAAAATGGCTGATAAAAAAGGTGAGGATGTGACGATGACAGAAAAATGGAGGCATAACAGAAAGAAAAATACCTTTAATTTTGAGGGCTGCCTACAATTAATAATGTGTAAAAACTACATTTTATATTAATTCAATCTGTATTTAATACCTTTTACACAAAGTGGAAAGTACAATTTTAATGTTTCTTTTTCTAAATTCAACATGTTAAATATTTAGCCCTTCATTTTATGAAAAGATGTTTAACAGTTTTTAAAAGATCTGCTAGTCATCATTTAATCGTTAGTGATTCCTAAAACCAATCATTAATTAAAACTTGTTTCCCAGTTTTATGTACTATAAAAATGTTAAATAAATTAGTGGTTTTCACCAGCTATACCTAATAATTATCCAAATAAATGTAACAAATTCTAAAAATACCAGTCTCTTATTGTGTAATTATTCTAAAAAATAAGAGGTTTATTTCTTAAATTATCCAGTTAAATTCAGTTTCTTGTTGATTTTTTAAGGATGTTCTGTAAAATTGTATCAGTTTCAAATTTCACAAGTAAATAATCAAATTAATCCTACATTATAAATTTTCCATTTCCATTGAACAATTAATTATTTCACCTCCATAAAACACATTTTTGTTTATTCCTTGACCTTTTTTTTTATCATTCCCCAATAGTTAAATCAAATTTACTGCCAAAGACGCACAAGTTAAAAACCTACTACTTCATGCTTGCAGAATAATGAGTTAACCCAATTAACTGTTGGAAATAAATTTGGTTACAAACATTTTAAGCAAAACTCCTTGAAAAACTTTCATTTCCAGGATTCCAACCACAGATAGATGTTGGAGGAATGTGTGGAATGGTTGGTCATCAGACACGCCTTCTGGTTCTGACCACAAATAAAAACCTTCTGGGAGGAAATGAAACAGGAGATTGAGGACATTTTGAGGACAGATCTCCCCATGGAGCCTCTTCTGTTTCTGCTGGACATAAACACCAAGGATTTACTCACTAAACATCAATGTTACATATTGTTGCACCTTCTGCTGCTGGTAGCAAGAAAGACAATTAGACTAAACTGGATTAAACCCTGTTTACCAACTGTTGCTGAATGGAGAAAAACTGAAACATGACAACATGATGGAGCGTCTGACTGAACAACTAGAAATTAAAGTAGATTATGAAATATGTAGTGTTGACAAAAAATACTGAATTTGAAAATTAAATGTTAATTTCAAAAATACATTTTTAAGTTTGGTAAATAACTCTTTTATTTTGAAACTAAATATTTAGTTTATATGCATTCCTGCATTTTTTTACTGTGAAGTGCTAAAGAAACTAACACTTTTTTTTTTTTTTACAATCAATCATTACTATAGTCATGATTAAAAGTAAGTACAACTTCATTTTTATCATTACTTCCTCATGACAATGTTAAAAACCTTCCTCTGATTTCCCTGCAGACCTTCCACTTCCTGGTTCTGCAGCTCTGAAAGAAGGAAATACAACCCTGGTGAACTGTGATGTCATACATGATGCAACTTCCGACATGTTTACTTTCAGTTTCAGTTTACTTTTCATGTTGCGGCTCCAGTCTGGTTGTTTTGTCCCATTTTGTTGTTAAGATGTTCTTGATCAAATTTTTTGGATCGCTTGAACAAACTTTAAGTTTGTTTTGTTTCAAACTTGAACTTTTTCATTTTTATTTCATTCTTGTTTGTGCTCTGTGATGTTTGGAGAACAGGTTCATTTTTTCAGCTCAAAGATTCATCTGCTGTTTGAAGGCGAGTCTACATGATTATTAGATTATTAATGAACTGGAATCGAACAACATGATGAACAGCTGATGTTTCTTTGTTTTCTTCTCTGAACAAACTGATTCATGATTTCATTTCCGGGTATCAAACTGTTCAGAAACAAGAGTATCTTATTGCTTCCTTATATATTATTATTATAAAATATTAATGTTAAAATATGTTCAATTCAGTCAGATTATTAAACAGTTAATCTTTGTGCAGCATATAATCCACCTGTATCTTTTATACTGAAAGTATAAACAATAGTTGCTGTTCAAGTTGAATCAATGTGCGTGAGTCAATGTAAATGTTGCTCCATGTCTCCATCTAGTGGACTGATAGTAGAAGTGCAGCAGCTGATGGCAGCTTCCTCTGCCTCTCTGCTGTCTGACTGCATTCACCTGACACTGATATGAAGCAGAGAAGAAGAGCCAATCAGAGGAGGAGCAGCTGATCTTTTTCCAGCACTAATGATGTAAAGGATGATCAGAGTTGATGTGCAGATGAATGATGTGTGTTTCCTCTGCAGGTGAAGGTAGAAAGTGTGTGTGAGCTGATGTGGATTCAGCAGCATGGATCAGTGTGAGGACAGAGAGGAGGGAGTCCCTCCCTCTAAAACCACTCTGTGTGGGGAAGATGAGAGCCAGAGCAAAGGTCAGAGGTGAGGTCACCATCTCTAACTGTCCACAGCCCTTTTCACACAGCGTTCACTATATCAGGCCAGAACAGACGTGGTGATGAAGCTGCTGCTGCTCCTCTTTGCTGATTAAGTTTTAATCATCATGTTTCTGTCAGGATCCATCAGAGACGCAAACCAGAACCAGAACCAGAACCCAGCTGTGTGTCCTTTAAGAGCAACAGGTCAAAGGATGAGCCCATTACTTTAAATCTCCTGGATCTCCATCATCAGAGAGGTGAGCTGTTTCTAACTGCTGTAACTATGGAAACTGAACCAGTAAGAACTCAGATGTTTCCAGTTATATTTCCAGAGGTTTGATCCATTATCTACAGAAATCAGCTGCTCTGTTCTCATGAAAACACCTTCATATCTTTATCTCTGGATGTTGATGATGATGTTCTGTTGCTTCCTGGCTCCATGTCAGACTAACAGTGGATCACATTTCCACTGGGAAATACCTGGTAAAGCCATTCTGGTCCATCAGGACTTGGTTCCTGTGTGCATTGTGAGAGCAGTTCAGCAGGGAAGGAAAGCTTCATGATGTGGTTGGTGAGATCTGCTGGAACTCAACCAAACTGAGCTGATGTGGACCATCAGAGGTTCTGCTGGTTCTTAGTGGGATCAGCAGGAACATTAAATCTTTACAACTACTTAGATCACCTGGTTCACTGCTCACATCCAGATATCACTTCATGGACCTTCTGATTGTCTCTGTGTGAACAGATACAATGTGAGCTCACTGGCTTCCAGGGATCCACAGGATCCATTTTAAAATCCTCACTATAACATCCAGGAGAGGATCCCACATGGACACACCCACATATTTCAGACCTCCTCCATGTCCACATCACCTCAGATCTAGTCATCAGAACATGACGAATATCCCACACCAGGGGTCACCAACCCGTCACCTGAGGGGACCTTGTCAGTCGCCCGCTGAGCTACTTCTAAAAATAAAATAGCCATTGTCATTAGGGAGCACTACCAAAAAATTATTTAATTAAATGTTTTTACATTGAAGTAATAATGTTTGTTTATATCCATCCATCCATCCATCCATCCATCCATCCATCCATCCATCCATCTTCTGCTGCTTATCCGGGGTCGGGTCGCGGGGGTAGCAGCTTAAGAAGGGAGGCCCAGACTTCCCTTTCCCCAGCCACTTCCTCCAGCTCCTCCGGGGGAATCCCGAGGCGTTCCCAAGCCAGCCGAGAGACGTAGTCCCTCCAGCGTGTCCTGGGTCTTCCCCGGGGCCTCAAGACTCAAGACCAAAAGAAGGAAATGATAAAAATATTTAAAATAAATTGCTTTACGTATAAAACTCTTTCCTGCTGTTAAAGTTCGGAACTACGCGCAGACGCCTGCAGGATATTATGGTAGGGAGGCAGCGCCTCCAGCTGAGTACCTTGACATTTTCCTTTAAGTAAACAAAGAAAAGAATTCTGGATATTTTTATTATTTAACTCTATTTACTATAAACAAAATTGTGAAGAAAAAAAGATATTTTGTGCCAAAACATCTTATACGTAGCACACATCTGTCTGAGTCTCTGAGGATGAGCACCCAAAGCCCAAATATTTTTGTTAAATTTACTTTTTGTTTATTTGGTGGTTTGGTGCTTTTTCTGTAAGGCAAAAATTAATGACAGGAGTTTGAAACTTTAATTCAATCTAGCTAAAGTAGAGTAGAAATAAAGCAAACATTGTTGCTTCATCTTCTCGTTATCTGGACGTCTGACACCACCTGAACCTGGGAATCAACACCAACCTCTTTCCGTGAATCACATGGGGATGTTTGGCTTCCACGTCTTTATTATTTAACATCGTCTGGGAAAACAAGTCCGCTGCTCTTGTGGTTTCATCATTGAAGATTATCTTTCTCTTTCTAAATTCATTGTACTGCGTTCAGATGATAAATTTTTGTTCTCCATTAAGGACATTTAATGTCCTAATATTGATGATTTTATCTATGAACCTGTTTGATGAATATTTGCTGCTTTTCATAATTGTTCCTGGTTCCTCCACAGAGTGGACCAGCAGAGCCTAGAGGTTCCCAGTGGTCCATCTGTCCAGAATCATCAAAAACTGGACTCTATATTTATGGTCTGTATATGAACAATTTTTCCATGGTTTCTGTTCACTGTCACCTCAATGATGCACTTTGTCAACCAGAGGACTGTCAGTCTGTCCAACATCCATCTGATGTTTGGTTCCATGTTATTAGTCTGATGTTTCCTTAATCTATTATGTTCCAGCTGCTGGAGGAAAATATTATTACTTTCGTGAAGATTGAGCTGAAGAAGATCCAGAAAGTTCTGAGTCAAAATTACCCAGAATGCTCAGAGAGTCAGAGAGATGATGAGGAGGTAATGGATGGTGAGGATGAAGAGGAGAGGAGTAGCAGCAGAGAGGCAGTGATGAAGATCACACTGAACTTCCTAAGGAAAATTAATCAGGAGGAGCTGGCAGATCGCCTACAGTGCAGTAAGAGGATTTCTACAAAGATTTGACCTGATAGATAAGTCACACATTTATTGATGTCTGAGGAGGTGGAATAACATTCATTCCAGTCATCTTCATCTTTGTTTGATTATTGATTTTACTTTTTGTGTTAATTTAGGACATCCTGCTGCAGTTTGTCAACACAAACTTAAATCTGGTCTGAAGAAGAAGTTCCAGTCTGTGTTTGAGGGGATTGCTAAAGCAGGAAGTCCAACCCTTCTGAACCAGATCTACACAGAGCTCTACATCACAGAGGGAGGGACTGGAGAGGTCAATGATGAACATGAGGTCAGACAGATTGAAACAGCATCCAGGAAACCACACAGACCAGAAACAACAATCAGACAAGAAGACATCTTTAAAGTCCCACCTGGAAGAGATCAACCAATCAGAACAGTGATGACAAAGGGAGTGGCTGGCATTGGGAAAACAGTCCTAACACAGAAGTTCACTCTGGACTGGGCTGAAGACAAAGCCCACCAGAACATCCAGTTCATATTTCCATTCACCTTCAGAGAGCTGAATGTGCTGAAAGAGAAAAAGTTCAGCTTGGTGGAACTTGTTCATCACTTCTTTAGTGAAACCAAAGAAATCTGCAGCTTTGAACACTTCCAGGTTCTGTTCATCTTTGATGGCCTGGATGAGAGTCGACTTCCACTGGACTTCCACAACAAGGGAGATCCTGACTGATGCTACAGAGTCCACCTCAGTGGATGTTCTGCTGACAAACCTCATCAGGGGGGAAACTGCTTCCCTCTGCTCTCCTCTGGATAACCACACGACCTGCAGCAGCCAATCAGATCCCTCCTCAGTGTGTTGGCATGGTGACAGAGGTCAGAGGGTTCAATGACCCACAGAAGGAGGAGTACTTCAGGAAGAGATTCAGAGATGAGAAACAGGCCAGCAGGATCATCTCCCACATGAAGACATCACGAAGCCTCCACATCATGTGCCACATCCCAGTCTTCTGCTGGATCACTGCTACAGTTCTGGAGGATGTGTTGGAGACCAGAGAGGGAGGAGAGCTGCCCAGAACCCTGACTGAGATGTACATCCACTTCCTGGTGGTTCAGACCAAAGTGAAGAAGGTCAAGTATGATGGAGGAGCTGAAACAGATCCACACTGGAGTCCAGAGAGCAGGAAGATGATTGAGTCTCTGGGAAAACTGGCTTTTGATCAGCTGCAGAAAGGAAACCTGATCTTCTATGAATCAGACCTGACAGAGTGTGGCATCGATATCAGAGCAGCCTCAGTGTACTCAGGAGTGTTCACACAGATCTTTAAAGAGGAGAGAGGTCTGTACCAGGACAAGGTGTTCTGCTTCGTCCATCTGAGTGTTCAGGAGTTTCTGGCTGCTCTTCATGTTCATCTGACCTTCATCAGCTCTGGCGTCAACTTGATGGAGGAAACACAAATACGTGAGAAATCTTTATTATTTAATAAACCTGAACTAACATCTCTCCATCAGGGAGCTGTTGACCAGGCCTTACAGAGTCCAAATGGACACCTGGACTTGTTCCTTCGGTTCCTCCTGGGACTTTCACTGCAGACCAATCAGAGACTCCTACAAGGTCTGCTGACACTGACAGGAAGTAGATCACAAACCAATCAGGAAACAGTTCAGTACATCAAGGAGAAGATTAATAAAAATGTGTCTGCAGAGAAAAGCATCAATCTGTTCCACTGTCTGAATGAACTGAATGATCGTTCTCTAGTGGAGGAGATCCAACAGTCTCTGAGTTCAGGAAGTCTCTCCACAGATAAACTGTCTCCTGCTCAGTGGTCAGCTCTGGGTTTCATCTTAGTGTCATCAGGAAAAGATCTGGATGTGTTTGACCTGAAGAAATACTCTGCTTCAGAGGAGGTTCTTCTGAGGCTGCTGCCAGTGGTTAAAGCCTCCAACAAAGCTCTGTAAGGACACAGATTGTTAATGCAGTTATTTGTAATATAAGTCTCTTAATTGTGAGATAAATGTTGATTCAGGTTATGATTGGTTCAGTGTATGTATTGGAGCATTGTCTCCCTAATCTCACGCAATAGCAGTACACAACTAGAAGAGATTATGGACTGGTGTTAACCAACTTCCTTGAGTTGTTGGTCATGATATTACTTACTCAGGCTGCAAAACTCCTCCTTTTTCCAAATCAGAAACTGTATTATTTCAGTTAATGATAGAATTTAACAGTACTCTTGGCAGTCTGCTTTTTTCTGTAGTTCGGTACTTCAATTCTGTAGAACAATTAAGTGCACAAGAAAGACCAATGTAAAGATCTGTAAAATAAGACAGTCTTTCAATATTTCCAAGAACAACATTCCTCTTGAACATTGTTCAAGAGATTTTCCTCCCTGTCTCCTCAGACTGAGTGGCTGTAACCTCTCAGAGAGAAGCTGTGAAGCTCTGTCCTCAGTTCTCAGCTCCCAGTCCTCCAGTCTCAGAGAACTGGACCTGAGTAACAACAACCTGCAGGATTCAGGAGTGAAGCTTCTCTCTGCTGGACTGAAGAGTCCAAACTGCAACCTGGAAACTCTCAGGTACAATGTTCTCCATCCTAATTAAACCAGACATCTTTCCATTACCTTTTATCAGAGATGATGTAAATATTATTTCATTAGTATGTTGTTAATAATAGAAATGTAACACTGACATTGCTAACCATGCTAAGTCCTGACACATAAACATAACTGGTTTTCATTTACTGCAAGTTGAAATAACCAAGAAGAGAGATATTTAGAAATGCCGGGGTCAGGCTTCCACAACTTTGGTTACTTGACAGATTGCTGTCTCCTGGTGCACAAAGAAGCAATATTGCAGATCTTTCTCCCAGCAGATGTTAGACTTTCAGCACGCTAACTAAAAAGTAATAGTCAATTCTAAAAGTGACATATTTTTTTGATACTTATGTTTGAAATACAGTTTTATCATTCCATCCATCCATCCAGCCATTTTCTTCGGCTTATCCAGGGTCAGGTCGGGGGGGTAGCATCTTCAGAAGGGAGGCCCAGACTTCACTCTCTCCAGTCACTTGTTCCAGCTCCTCCTGGGGAATTCCAAGGCGTTCCCAGGCCAGTCAAGAAACATACTCTCTCAAGCATGTCCTGGGTCTTCCCCGGGGCCTCCTCCCAATGGGACGTTCCTGGAACACCTCACCAGTGAGGCGTCCAGGATCCATCCTAACTACCGTATTTTCCAGACTATACGTCGCAGTTTTTTTTCCTAGTTTGGCTGGGGGTGCGACTTATACTCCGGAGCGACTTATGTGTAAAATTTTTAACACATTATTATATCATATCACGTTATTTTCACACTAAACCTCAAGACGGTGCTCTAGGCCTGTGTTTATCATGTGTGTCATAGAAGCTACCTCCAGAGTTAGTGGAGTTGCTTACAAATGACACCAAAGATGAAGATTTCATTCGATTTAGTGATTTTGAGTGACACAAATGCTTTGGTGAACTTGTTAGCATGTTATTTGTGCTATAGTTATCCGAATAACTCTTAACATATTATGTTAACATACTGAGCACATTCTCAGTTTATGTGTCATGTAACGTTAGCATACTGTACAATTATTGAGCTTGTTGTTGCCTCTATTTTGTTTTTATTTTAAATTGCCTTTCAAGATGACACGTCTGTTATTGGTGTTGGATTTCGTTAAATAAATTTCCCCAAAAAATGCGACTTATACTCCAGTGCGACAATAAAATATGGTAGATGCCTTAGCCACCACAACTGGCTCCTCTTGACATGAAGAAGCTGCAGCTCAACTCTGAGTCCCTCCCAGATGACTGAGTTTCTCAACCTATCTCTAAGGGAAGCCCAGACATCCAGTGAAGGAAATCCATTTCGGCTGCTTGTATCCATAATCTCATGACCCAAAATTTATGATCACAGATGAGGGTAGGAATGTAGATCAAACAGTAAATTGAGAGCTTCGCACTTTGACTCAGCTCTCTTTTCACCACAACAGATTGGTATTGCGCCCACTTCACTGCAGATGGTGCACCAATCCGTCTGTCGTTCTTATTCATGAACAAGGTCATGGGACACTTACCAGACCCAGAGAAGGCACTCTACCTTTTTCCCAGTTCAAGACCATAATCTCAGATTTGGAGTCACTGATTCTTATCCCAGCTGCTTCACAATCAGCTATGAACCACTCCAGTGAGAGCTGTGGATCACGACCTGATGAAGCCAATAGAACAACATCATCTGCAAAAAGCAGAGATGCAATCCTAAGGCCAAAAAAACGGATCCCCTCAACACCTCGGCTGCACCTAGAAATTCTGAAAGTAATTAACAGAATCTGTGACAAAGGGCAGCCCTGGGGGAGTCCAACTCCCACCAGAAACAAGCCTGACTTATTGCCGGCAATAAGAACCAGACTCTGACACTGGTCATACAGGGATTGTATTACCCTGTTTTTTTAAACATTATTTTATTAACTGGTTAAGCACCAGTTGCTTGAGTGTCTTCCACTCATGAAAATGATCAGTTCAGACCTTGGGTTCTACCTCAATGTTGTCATTTTCTCATCATGTGATGAATTGTGTGTCTGCAGCTTATCAGGCTGTTTGGTCTCAGAGGAAGGCTGTGCTTCTCTGGCCTCAGCTCTGACCTCCAACCCCTCCCATCTGAAAGAGTTGGACCTGAGCTACAATCATCCAGGAGACTCAGGAGTGAAGCTGCTGTCGGCTGGACTGAAGGATCCACACTGGAGACTGGAAGCTCTCAGGTATGGAGGAACCTGCTGCAGGAGCAGAGAAGGTCTGATAGAGGAGGAAGAGGGAGAAATGTCTTTAGTCAGTCTGCTGGGAAACATTTAGTTTGAAGCTAAACATTTAGATTACTAATTAAAATTTTAGTTTACAACCATGTCATTTATAAATGAATGAATAACATGGTGAACATGTGACTTGACATTGTGCAGCTCATTTTATCTTTAATGACAGCTAAAAAAACTCAAATTATTGTTGTCAATTTTGACTGTGTAACTTTTCAGAGTATGCAATGAAAACTGTTGGAACGTTTGATGTGGTACAGAAAGAACCTGAGAAATCAGCCCATCTACTGGAACCACAATGACATGGTAGTCAGAGCAGCAGGGGGCCAAATAAAGCTCCATGTGGAACCAAGAGGTTGGAGAGAGAAAATCAGTTTAAACTGTTTCCTATCAGAGTTCAGTTTGTCTCTCTGTCTTCACAAACCAGGAGCATCATGGGCTGGGCGGGGCTTCCACTGATGGATCTACTGAGGAAATACAAGAAGCTGATTGGCTGATTGACAGGAAGTTAAAATATGAAGAAATATGTCATCATCAAGCAGATATTATTGGTACTGAAGCAAATGTAGATTTTAGAATAAGTATTAATATTTCAGTGACAGGAAGATGAGCAACATCTAGAAAAGATAATCTATGTTCAGCAGAACTGATCTAGAAGATGTAGCACTAAACACAATCATAAATGAGCTGAAACTAATTCGAGATAATAATTATGAAAGTTAGATTAGAATCAGTTAATCCACATAAAAGATCTGGATAATCTCAATGCAGATATAATGGGATGAAAACAAAACACATGTTAGTGAACAAACAGCAAAATAATACTTAAAGGGAACAAACTGATGATGCTTGAACAATGGAAGAGAGACAAGAACAGATGTTGACCCAGGAAATGGATCAGTTTCAGCTGATTGTGAAATGAGATAATTAGTCAAATTATCTGGAGGCAGAGATTATTACCCAGTTATCTGGAATATTCTCCTGACTAAGAACGGCTCACAAGAAGAATTAAAGAGTGGAGGGTTTTTAATGGAGGTAAATAGGAACTCTGAATATATTAATTCACAAGCCATTACTGCAGCTGCTGGATTCAGGATGCTGCTTCTTCTTCTTGGTCTCATTGTAAATGTGTGCAGCGCCACCAGGTGGTGAGACTGATGGTCTGACCTCCCTCCTCCTTTCAGGGTGGAGCCTGCTGGAGGCCCATTCTTGACTCCAGGTCTGAGGAAATGTAAGTGTGTTTTTCATCTGATTCATGACAACAAAGCAGCTCACATTCAACCATCTTCAAACTGTCACATCACTCATTCAGGAGTCAAAGTGTCAATAAATGATCAATAACTGCAGCTGGATTGTGTTTGTTCTCCATCAGATTCCTGTCAACTCACCATCGACACAAACACAGTGAGCCAAGAGATCAAACTGTCTGAAGACAACAGGAAGGTGACATGTGGGAAGGAGCTTCAGTCATATCCTGATCATCCAGACAGATTTGATCTTCCTCAGCTTCTGTGTGAAACTGGTCTGACTGGTCGCTGTTACTGGGAGGTCGAATGGAGAGGAAGGGTTGATATATCAGTGAGTTACAGAAGAATCAGGAAGAAAAGAGACAATAGAAATTGTAGGTTTGGATGGAATGACCATTCCTGGAGGCTGAGCTGCTCTGATGATGATGGTTACTCTGTCTGTTACAATAACACAGCAACTCGTTTCTCCTCCTCCTCCTCTGTCTCTAACAGAGTAGCAGTGTATGTGGACTGTCCTGCTGGCATTCTGTCCTTCTACAGAGTCTCCTCTGACTCACTGATCCTCCTCCACACCTTCAACACCACATTCACTGAACCTCTGATTCCTGGATTTGGGTTCTGGTTCAGTCCTGGTTCCTCAGTGTTTCTGTGCTGAGTTGAGTCTGAAGAGTTTCCTCCTGTTAGAGAAACTTTCACTGCTGACGACAATTCAGTATCTACATGTCTGCTTCACTCAGAAACATGTTTTCATGGATCCAGGATGTTCAGGATTATTCCTGGACCCACATTTTTTTTCCAGTCAAAGATTCACAATGAATCTCAGGATATTGTGTTTCTCTTGATTTTTTTCCCTTTGATTCATGTCAGATTTCTTTGACTTTACTGCAGTTTTTCCTTGATCACTGGACATTTTCTTTTTCTGTGAGCTCATATTTCCTTAAATGCATCTTGGATTCAAATGTTAAATATTACCTTTCTATATTTGCTTCAGTTATGCTTCATTTTTTTAGTGAACAGTAACCATATTCCTCTGCATTTCTATCATTTGCTGCTCATTCTATTCTATTCCTGTTTAAATGTCAATAAAATATATTTTTTTTAAATCTCAACTCAGACTTTTGTATTTTCCTCACTTACATTGAAACAAATGAGGAAGAACCCCACCATCACGTTTCAGCTGAAAAAAGTATTCTACTTTTATTATCCCTCCGAGGAAAACTTTTGGTAAAAAAATCGAATGAAACAACAACAGGACAATTTCAAAGGCTTTGTTGAAATCATTATGGAGACTGCAAACACAAGACTGGACGAGCTTCACGAGAAGTGCAGGACATTAAATCCAGTCTGCAATTTACACAGAAAGATCGGAATGACATCAAAGCAGAAAGTGTTAAGCACAGCGAACGAGGTAACTCGCTGCAGTCTGACGCATTTAAAGTTTGTGATACCCTGTTGGCAATCACAGATAAGATGCAATACCTGGAGGGACGATCAATGGTGGAGAAAGCAGTCAAAGGATGTACTTAAGTAAAAGTACCAATACACAGACAAAGATTTACTGTAGTAAAAGTAAAAATGTACCAGCTTTTAAAAATACTTAAATATTAAAATAAAAGTACTTGTTGAATGCATTACCAAAGCATGTTTTTATTGTGTTTACTCTGTTTAATTTTAATAATAGAATGTGCCATTTTAAATAACATAGTTTAGACATAGATATGTGATTCTATGCATCAGAATTTCAGGAATGGAAACATCTTTTCTCCTGTCCTAACATAGCATGAACTTAACTTTTTTTGCAACTAGTGGCATTTATTTTGAAATAAATCCAGCAGAAAGGGGTTGGAAAGAAAGTGTGTGTGGGAGGACATGTTTTATAGAAGAGAAAGCTTTTAACACAATAACTCATGATAGATATAAATAAAATATCAGAACGTCATGGAATTTGGGGAGTAGTTTTGAACTGGATGAAGAGTTATTTAAAGAGCAGAAAACAATTTATGAAAATGGGAAATATTGAATCTAATTGTCTGTAGATTGTATGTGGGGAACCTCAAGGGTCAGTCCTTGGACCAGTTTTACTTAATTTGTATATCAACAACATAAACAAAGGGTCTAATGAATTAAAATTTGTTATTTCCTGATGACACAAATATTCTGGTGAAAACTCACAACTTCTTTCCATAGTCGCCTCAGAAATCAGTAAATTAAAGAAATGGTTTGACAATAATAAATTATCACTGAATTTGGACAAAACTAAAATCACAATAGTTTTTAGAAACGGCTACAAAAATCCTCAAATTCAAGTTCGGATAGAGGGTGTAACTCTAGAAAGGGTTTATATTAATAAGTTTCTCTGTAATAATAGATGACAAAATCAGTTGGAAACCTCATATAAAACATTTCCAGAATAAACTAAGTAGAAGAAAATCAATTCTGGCTAAAGCTAGACATATTCTGAATAACAAATCACTTCATATTATATGTAATTCTTTGTTTTTCCCATATGTAACATATTGTTCAGAGGTGTGGGGTATTAATTAAAAAAGCTCTACATAGCTTTACAGCGTCTGACTGAACGACTAGACATAAAAATAGCTAACAAAATAGCTAACAAAATGTAGTATTGAAAAAAAGAATACTTACAAAAATCAGTTAGAAAAAATAGTTTAAAAATCTGACATTTATGAATGTATGAATATCATTGTTAAATATCTATTTAAAAATGAACATGTGGTTTTTTGTATGACATGGTAAATGTATTAAAATATTAATTCTTTTTACCATCAATCACCTCGACAGTCATGGTCTGAAGTAAGTACACCCTCTTCATTTTCTGATTTGCTGCTGCAGTTTTGACATGGAACATATGTTTATGTAACATGATCTGTGCAGCTGGAATCTTACTCATGCTGAAAAAAGCAAAAATCATCTGTTCTTCCTGAACCAGAAGCTGCTCTGAGATCAGTTCACTGAAAATGTTTGTGTTGCACTAAAATCTGAAAAAAGGAAATCCAGGTGTTTGTTACAAATCCAAAAGACAGACAGACGTAAACAGAAAAACTTTCTTCTGACTCCACACGAACTCTGACCAGTCAGACCAGTCAGGGCTCATTTCTCATCCTAACACTTTCAGTTTAAATTCACCTGTTCAGGTGTAGCACCAGTTCAGTTCTGCTGCAGTTCTGTTGGGTCTCAGGTTGTTGTTCAGATTTTCTTCATCAACTCTTTGGATTATTTGGACAAACTGTAAGTTAGCTTTGTTTCCTACTTGAACTTTGTCATCAGGATATTCCTGCTTGTTTCTGCTCTGATGTTTGGAGAAAATGTTCACTGCTGATTTCAGCTCAATTTAATCAGTTTAATCTCTTTGAAGGTTAATCCACAGGAATATTAGATTATTGATGATCTGGAATCAAACATGATGAAAACCTGATGTTTCTTTATCTTCTGTGAACTGCTTTATGTTTGCATTTCCTGGTATCAAACTCTGGTCTTCAATGTTAAAGTCAGAACCAACAATTTCTTTTTTCTTCCTTTAGAAATAAAATATTATTTTAAGATTTTGATGTTGAAATGTCTTCAATTGGTTCAGACTATTAGTTAATATTTAATGCAGCAGATAATCTACATGTAGAGATTAATAATTAACTAAAATACTTCCTGTTGTTCAGGTTGAATCAGTGAATGTAAATGTTGCTCCATGTCTCCATCTAGTGGATTGATAGTAGAAGTGCAGCAGCTGATGGCAGCTTCCTCTGCCTCTCTGCTGTCTGACTGCATTCACCTGACACTGATATGAAGCAGAGAAGAAGAGCCAATCAGAGGAGGAGCAGCTGATCTTTTTCCAGCACTAATGATGTAAAGGATGATCAGAGTTGATGTGCAGATGAATGATGTGTGTTTCCTCTGCAGGTGAAGGTAGAAAGTGTGTGTGAGCTGATGTGGATTCAGCAGCATGGATCAGTGTGAGGACAGAGAGGAGGGAGTCCCTCCCTCTAAAACCACTCTGTGTGGGGAAGATGAGAGCCAGAGCAAAGGTCAGAGGTGAGGTCACCATCTCTAACTGTCCACAGCCCTTTTCACACAGCGTTCACTATATCAGGCCAGAACAGACGTGGTGATGAAGCTGCTGCTGCTCCTCTTTGCTGATTAAGTTTTAATCATCATGTTTCTGTCAGGATCCATCAGAGACTCAAACCAGAACCAGAACCAGAACCCAGCTGTGTGTCCTTTAAGAGCAACAGGTCAAAGGGTGTCCCATTACTTTAAATCTCCTGGATCTCCACCATCAGAGAGGTGAGCTGTTTCTAACTGCTGTAACTGTTGTTTTTTTCTTTTCATAGTCAAAGATGTTATACGGGTTCTGTTGTCATGAAAACATTGGACTGAATTTCAGGTTATTTTTCTTTTCATACGTCAAAGATGTAATACGTATGATGTCTCCATGGAAACATGTTCCAATAATTAACATGTTACTATGAACACAATAAAGTTCAACTGGCTCCTTTGTACAAAAATCAAACAGGTCCGTTTGGATCCACAGTCTCTACCCAGAGCTTCACTAGTTAACAGAATCTCAAAATCTGATCTGATGTTTACCTGACATCAATTTAACCATCATTCATTGGACAGTTATTGACTCCATACAGAAAGAATCTTATAAATCCTCAGTCAGGACTCACTCTTATAAACTATTATGTTGACATGACATTTGGACCAGAAACATTTAACTGTGTTTTATTCTGTTTGTTTAAGCCTAATTTTTCCAAATGAAACACTCATTTATTTTATCTGATATTAATATTAACATAAGAACAAATAGACAGAAGTGAATTTTATTTCTAGGTTGATATTTGTATCTTTCTCTAAAATCTGACAAAAGACAGATTCATTCTGAAATAAAACATTTTGTATGAATTATTTTTATGATTCCACCTCTGAAGTTCAAACATCATCCAACATGGCAGATTATCAACCATTTCTACAGTGAAACTAAATATTTAGTGGATCTGATTGAGCAGTGGGCTTCAGTGTGAATGAATGTCCAAGTCCAGAATTGAGCTTTACTTGACTTTAATTAGCTCTTGAGGTTCCTCCATACATTTAAAGGAGTGGTGTGTTGGTGTGGTTTTCTATAAGGTAAACAAATACAAATTATGAGAACTTACCTGTAAATACTTTCACAAATAAACTAAATGTCCACAAAATAAATAAACATGTTTAAAGATTACTAAAGACTAGCAACTGATTAATATCTGACTCTGAGAATGTAAGCTGTAGCTGAGTGGGCTCTTAATTTGTAGGACTGTTTAAAGGCACTGTTCAGGTTTTTCACTGCTCTCAACCTGGAGTGTCGGTCAGAACACTATTTAGACTGGGACAGTTCAGGACCAGATGTGGTGCAGCAGGTGGAAGAAGGAAGACATGAGGCAGGATCCCTTTTGCTTTCTGTATTCCAAGTCGGTCACAGATCTTGGTCCAACAACAGTAATAGCATCAAGGTGTATTTGGTGGGTGTGGATGAGTGCTTCAGTATGTGTGTAGGTGTGTGTGGTCTCCTAGAATAAACAGAAATACAGAAAATAAGTTTCAGATGTTCTACCGTTACACATTACAGCATACTGTTACACCTTAGATCAAATAAGAAGGAAATTGATAAAGCCTAAACAAGCTTAACATCAGAATCAATATTCATAAACGAACTAAACAAATGAACTAATATCCACCCCGCTGAGCCTGTCAAGTTCATCGCACAGCAATACACACATATAGCCGCTAGCTCGGACTTAACGGTAAATAACGGTAAACCAATAAACTTCAAATCACTCATTTATCAGTAAAAAGAACTCAAATATAGCAACTTACTCGTCAATAACGCACACTTATAAGGTGAACACACATATTCTGCCCTCTCACGTATTAGTGGCTTTTGCTACCCCACTTCCCCCCGTGATATCAGGAACTGTTTTGGTTTCTACGACGATGAGATGACGTCATCGCCGCCCCAACTACGGTATGCCCTAAGTGGCAAAAGTAACGAACAGAAATCACCTAATACGAACAGTAGTACATAACAAACTTAAACTATTTAAGGGTCTTTTGAACATAAGCAATAAATTACACATCGATAATAATCAACCCTGCAAATTATAGTGTCACACAATAAAACACACAAGAGAAATAAGGCATTTCAATTGGAAATGGTGACAGGAATAACAGCTGCATCTAATTAATTGAGCATATTAGCTTAATGTTAAACAGCCAACTTTTAGCTCACAACAATACCATAAATCCAACAGCACAAAGTGCAAATAAGCTCTTAGAAATTATGAAACTGAACACATAAATAAACGAAGTTTGCTGTAAGAGCCACCGCTCAATGTTCAGATCTATAAGCAAGAAGGAGCAAATATGAACAAAAAGCCACCCAGTGGCTGAAATAAAATACTACATCTAAAACACCTTGATAAAGAAAAAACTAAACTAGAGGGCTGAAAATAAACAATTAACAGTCTTTTGTACACTGGTATTCATCAGTGTAGATCATCTTCCTCTTTCTAACTTTGAATTTGTTCATGTGATGTTGTTTTCTGTATTAAGGACTTTTAATGTGAAACTCCTGGTGATTTCCTCTGTGAATACTGCTGGATGAATATTTCCTGACTTCCTAATTGTTCCTGGTTCCTCCACAGAGTGGACCAGCAGAGCTCAGAGGTTCCCAGGGGTCCATCTGCCCAGCAGCATCAAACACAGCTGGACTCCATATTTATGGTCTGTATATGAACAACAAATACTTTTCCATGAGTTCTGTTAAAAATTACCTTCATGCTGCACTTTGTAGACCAGAGGACTGTCAGTCTGTCCAACATCCATCTGGTGTTTGGCTCCATGATTTCACTCTGATGTTTCCTTCATCTATTATTCTGTTCCAGCTGCTGGAGGACAACATTGTCACTTTTGTGAAGAAAGAACTGAAGAAGATCCAGAAAGTTCTGAGTCCAGATTACCCAGAACATTCAGAGAGTCAGAGAGATGATGAGTGTTGGAAGGTGATGATGAAGAGCAGAGGAGGAGCAGCAGAGAGGCAGTGATGAAGATCACACTGAACTTCCTGAGGAGGATGAAGCAGGAAAAGCTGGCTGACCGTCTGCAGAGCAGTAAGAGGATTTCTAAAGAGATTTGAAATGATAGATAAATTACACATTTGCTGAAGTGATGTAATCAAATTCAAAAGATGATTTTCTTTCATATCTGATTTTTGTTATTGTGTTAATTTAGGACATTTTGCTGCAGTTTGTCAACATCAACTTAAATCTGGTCTGAAGAAGAAGTTCCAGTCTGTGTTTGAGGGGATTGCTAAAGCAGGAAGTCCAACCCTTCTGAACCAGATCTACACAGAGCTCTACATCACAGAGGGAGGGACTGGAGAGGTCAATGATGAACATGAGGTCAGACAGATTGAAACAGCATCCAGGAAACCAGACAGACCAGAAACAACAATCAGACAAGAAGACATCTTTAAAGTCCCACCTGGAAGAGATCAACCAATCAGAACAGTGATGACAAAGGGAGTGGCTGGCATTGGGAAAACAGTCCTAACACAGAAGTTCACTCTGGACTGGGCTGAAGGCAAAGCCCACCAGAACATCCAGTTCATATTTCCATTCACCTTCAGAGAGCTGAATGTGCTGAAAGAGAAAAAGTTCAGCTTGGTGGAACTTGTTCATCATTTCTTTAGTGAAACCAAAGAAATCTGCAGCTTTGAACACTTCCAGGTTCTGTTCATCTTTGATGGCCTGGATGAGAGTCGACTTCCACTGGACTTCCACAACAAGGAGATCCTGGACTGATGCTACAGAGTCCACTCTCAGTGGATGTTCTGCTGACAAACCTCATCAGGGGGAAACTGCTTCCTCTGCTCTCCTCTGGGATAACCA
The DNA here is from genome assembly GCA_922788865.1 of Poeciliopsis turneri. Lineage (NCBI taxonomy): Eukaryota > Metazoa > Chordata > Actinopteri > Cyprinodontiformes > Poeciliidae > Poeciliopsis > Poeciliopsis turneri. The sequence continues at coordinate 20,423 of CAKLNU010000451.1, forward strand.
CACGACCTGCAGCAGCCAATCAGATCCCTCCTCAGTGTGTTGGCATGGTGACAGAGGTCAGAGGGTTCAATGACCCACAGAAGGAGGAGTACTTCAGGAAGAGATTCAGAGATGAGAAACAGGCCAGCAGGATCATCTCCCACATGAAGACATCACGAAGCCTCCACATCATGTGCCACATCCCAGTCTTCTGCTGGATCACTGCTACAGTTCTGGAGGATGTGTTGGAGACCAGAGAGGGAGGAGAGCTGCCCAGAACCCTGACTGAGATGTACATCCACTTCCTGGTGGTTCAGACCAAAGTGAAGAAGGTCAAGTATGATGGAGGAGCTGAAACAGATCCACACTGGAGTCCAGAGAGCAGGAAGATGATCAAGTCTCTGGGAAAACTGGCTTTTGATCAGCTGCAGAAAGGAAACCTGATCTTCTATGAATCAGACCTGACAGAGTGTGGCATCGATATCAGAGCAGCCTCAGTGTACTCAGGAGTGTTCACACAGATCTTTAAAGAGGAGAGAGGTCTGTACCAGGACAAGGTGTTCTGCTTCGTCCATCTGAGTGTTCAGGGAGTTTCTGGCTGCTCTTCATGTTCATCTGACCTTCATCAACTCTGGGATCAACCTGATGGACAAAACAAAAACAGCTGAAGTTTTCATACGTGAGTTTTTATTATTTAATAAACCTCAAATAATTTCTCTCCATCAGAGAGCTGTTGACCAGGCCTTACAGAGTCCAAATGGACACCTGGACTTGTTCCTCCGCTTCCTCCTGGGACTTTCACTGCAGACCAATCAGAGACTCCTACAAGGTCTGCTGAGAGAGACAGGAAGTAGCTCACAGACCAATCAGGAAACAGTTCAGTACATCAAGAAGAAGATCAATGAGAATGTGTCTGCAGAGAAAAGCATCAATCTGTTCCACTGTCTGAATGAACTGAATGATCGTTCTCTAGTGGAGGAGATCCAACAGTCTCTGAGTTCAGGAAGTCTCTCCACAGATAAACTGTCTCCTGCTCAGTGGTCAGCTCTGGGTTTCATCTTAGTGTCATCAGGAAAAGATCTGGATGTGTTTGACCTGAAGAAATACTCTGCTTCAGAGGAGGTTCTTCTGAGGCTGCTGCCAGTGGTTAAAGCCTCCAACAAAGCTCTGTAAGGACACAGATTGTTACTGATTTATTATTGATCAAGTGAAAACATTTAATGATGTGCTAAATATTGATTCATGTTGTTTTAGTTTATTTATTGATGCATTGTCTCCCAGATGTTGCCCACAGGGATACATCGGGGAGAATGTATATTAATATGTAACATTATCACCATAACAACCCCATCATCATTATACATTATTAAAGAAGTTAAACTCATCTTTCTGCTAAAACTGGATGAATTTAGTCTTATTGTGGAATTCAAAAGTTTTCTTGCCAGCCTCCTTGTTCTTTTTAGATCAGACCTTAAGAGATTGTGACCCAACCATTGACCAAATCAATTCACAACAAAAGGCAACATAAATATGTGCAACAAAAGATAGTTTCTTCAGTCTTTCAAAAAAGAACATCATTGATTGGAAAGTAAAATATTTTTTTATGAATTGTTTAATAACATATTTTCCTCCCTGTCTCCTCAGACTGAGTGGCTGTAACCTCTCAGAGAGAAGCTGTGAAGCTCTGTCCTCAGTTCTCAGCTCCCAGTCCTCCAGTCTCAGAGAACTGGACCTGAGTAACAACAACCTGCAGGATTCAGGAGTGAAGCTTCTCTCTGCTGGACTGAAGAGTCCAAACTGCAACCTGGAAACTCTCAGGTAACTCTGGGCTCTTGACAAATTGCTGCATCTAAGGTGCAAAAAGAAGCATAATTACAGATCCCAGCAGTTGGTTGGCTTTCTCATTTATTCCACATGTTACAAATCCATCCATCCATCCATCCACCCATCCATCCATCCATCCATCCATCAATCCAGCCATCCATCAGTTCAGGTCTAAATATCGAGTTTACAAACATGGCATTTATAAATTAATCTTAAACATCATTTTGTCTCTGACTACAGGCTAAATAACTCAAGTTATTGCTTTTAACTTTAGTTGTGTAACTTTTTCAAACAGCAGCCCGTTCAAACTATAAGAATCTTTCACATGGTTCTAGAATGAACCTGGGAAACCAACCCATCTACTGGAACCACAATAACATGGTATTCAGAGCAGCAGGGGGCCAAATATAGCTCCATGTGGAACCAAGAGGTTGGAGAGAGAAAATCAGTTGAAACTGTTTCCTATCAGAGTTCAGTTTGTCTCTCTGTCTTCACAAACCAGGAGCATCATGGGCTGGGCGGGGCTTCCACTGATGGATCTACTGAGGAAATACAAGAAGCTGATTGGCTGATGGACAGGAAGTTAGACTGTTCAGTTAAATTACATAACAGATATTATTGGCATTGAAGAGAATGGCTGAGAGCAATTTTAGATTCTAGAATAAATGGAAATGTTTCAGTAACAGGAAGAGGATGAGCAACATGTTAAAATAATCATTTATATTCAGAGAAACAAGTGAGGAATTAATCTAGAATATATATAATATAAAGTCAGAACCTTCTTTAAATTCACTGTTATTCAGACCACAAGAAATATTTTAACTAAAGTCATTAATATCTAAAATAACCCTTTGAAGAATTTGAATTAATATGAGTCACAAGAAGATTTTATTTCCTTTTGGGATCAATAAGCTAATTTTTAACTTGAATTTAAGTACAGCAGTAGAAATAATAATAAATAATTAGAAATGAAAGAAGAGAAAACTATTATGAACGTTAGATTAGAATCAGTTTGAGCCCCACAGCCTGAATCCGATGGCCAACTGCTGCCTTATTTGTTCGTCTCTCTCTTTTATTTTACCAAGACTGCCAGAACCACTTTGGGTCCAGATTGGGTTTAATAAAACCTCTTTGTTAAAAAACATCATCTGGTCTGGACTTTGTATTTAGTGAGTTCTGTATGATGACATGAGGATGGGTAACATATTGGTGGCCCATCCTATTGCAACAACATGTTTAAAACATATTTGGAGGGTTTCGTTCAATGTTGTGATATTTATGTCTGCAATTTTAATTTTGTTGATTCTGAAAGTGTGTTTTCCATGTGTTTAGTGACCTTTAGTGTCAGGTTGGTGGGTTTTCAGAACTCTTTCATTTCAATACTCGGTTAAATTTCCCCATATTTAATGTTTGTCTAGTGATTGTTTTTGGATTGTTTTAGGAGGGTATTTGTTTCTATTAGTTTATATTTTTTCCCACAATAATTTTGTCATAATTTCTGTTCCGAATCCAACAGTTAAAACATGTAAAGATGTTCAAAAGAATGTTTTTTGTCAGTTGCTGCTCAGTTTTCCATCTCTGTATCCAACAGTTAAAACATGTAAAGATGAAACTGGAGATTTGCTCTGCTTTGATTCAAGCTGCTGTTTTCCTCAAACCAGCTCTGATGCTGATCCTCAAACTGAGCCTGATGCTGATCTTCAGCCCAGCCTTGATTCTCAGGCTTCATTGGACTCTTTCTGTTAAAACTGACATGGATTCATTTAGTTCATAGAGGAATTTAATATTTCTCTTGCCAGCCTCCTTGTTGCCTTTAGTTCAGTCCTTCATGGCTGGAGGCCCAAATATAGACTGAACCAGTTCACAACAAAAGGCAACATAATTATATATAAAACAGTCCATTAAATCAGTAAAGAGGAACATTGTTGACTGGAAAAAAGACAAACATTATGATGAATTGTTTAAAACAGATTTTCCTCCCTGTCTCCTCAGACTGAGTGCTGTAACCTCTCAGAGAGAAGCTGTGAAGCTCTGTCCTCAGTTCTCAGCTCCCAGTCCTCCAGTCTCAGAGAACTGGACCTGAGTAACAACAACCTGCAGGATTCAGGAGTGAAGCTTCTCTCTGCTGGACTGAAGAGTCCAAACTGCAACCTGGAAACTCTCAGGTAAAATGTTCTCAATCTCAGTGAAACCAGATTTCTGACCATTAGCTCCTAGCAGAGATAAACTATACTGCCAGAAGTATTTGACCTTCCATCCAAATGATCAGAATCAGATATTCAAATAACTTCCATGGTTTCTTGACATGCAGACTGTTTTTACAAAAATTTTTTGAAACAATGGGTTCCTCTCAGGATCTCAGTGAATACCAGTGACAGGATTTGCAACAAGTGGCATCATACCACTAACATGTGGCTAACAAGTCTCTATACATAAACATTGCTGGTTTTCATTTACTCCAGGCTGAACGGACCAAGAAGAGAGCGTGATTTAGAAAGGCGGCGTCAGGTTTCCATTGATAGTGGAACTCTGGATAGTTGACAGATTGCTGCATCCTCGGTCACATAAATGAGCATTATTGCAGATCCTCCATCCTGCAGTTGTTAGACTTTCTAACCAGAACCACTCCTAACAAAACTCAATAATCATAATAAATATCATACATCCTGGCTGTTATATGCTATAAATTTAACTGTTTTAAATTTTTTTAAATTTCTTTTTAAATACTCTATTACTGTTTCAGTACACAAATATACACGTCTTATACATGATTATACATTTCTTTACTCAGCTGCACATCTGCCAAACTTATTTTGCTATTTTTATTAAATGCACAGAATTATTATTCCTCTGTTCTAAATGTGTCCTTATTCTACAGTCTCATATTATGTTTGAATATCTGATTCTTCCATTTACCTTAAACTGGTTGGTGGTAAATCCGAACTCCCTGCTGTGGATCAATGAAGGGATGTTTCTGTTCTGATCCGCTCTATGTTTGCGACAAATATTGATTTTTATTGCTGAGAGAAAAAATTATAATGTTATTACTCTTTCATCTTATCGACAAGTTAAACACATTTTATTGAAGGTTTTCTCACATTAAAATGACCAGGTCAGACCTTGGGTTCTACCTCAATGTTCTCATTTTCTCATCATGTGATGAATTGTGTGTCTGCAGCTTATCAGGCTGTTTGGTCTCAGAGGAAGGCTGTGCTTCTCTGGCCTCAGCTCTGACCTCCAACCCCTCCCATCTGAAAGAGTTGGACCTGAGCTACAATCATCCAGGAGACTCAGGAGTGAAGCTGCTGTCGGCTGGACTGAAGGATCCACACTGGAGACTGGAAGCTCTCAGGTATGGAGGAACCTGCTGCAGGAGCAGAGAAGGTCTGATAGAGGAGGAAGAGGGAGAAATGTCTTTAGTCAGTCTGCTGGGAAACATTTAGTTTGAAGCTGAATGTTTAATTTGATGATTAAATATTTAGACGCCTCATCTGGAGGCAGAGATCATCACCCAGTTTTCTGGAATATTCTCCAGACTAAGAACGGCTCACAAGGAAAATTAAAGAGTGGGATGGTTTAATAGTTTAATAGGGACTCTGACTAAATTAATAACAGAAGTTCAGTTAGATGTAGCATATTTGAAAAACAAACTGTATTGTTATTCAATATAAATGGATTTTGACCAAGACTCAAAAAAAGAGCAGGTTGGCTAGAAGTTGCAGCTGCGAGTGTTTTGTATTTGCAGTGTGAATAATATATATACATATTTACAACAACAACATTGGGAATATCCAAATGGCCATCGAGGAAGGAAAGAAAAATAATAAAATAAAAAAACAACACCAAAGACCTACATTAATCAATCGTTCCCAAAGTTCAACAATTCATAACCTCACACCCCTTAGTCCATCCACCCTGAATGGGGATTAATTAGGCTCTTGAACAATATGATTATCCAGAGCTTGGATAAAAGTCTGATCGAAGAAGGAACAGAGTCCTTTGTAGGATTCTCCTACCAGCTGGGTAGGAGAAGTAAGCAGCATCTTCAATCACCAACAGGTGAAATCTGTTCTTGGCTCTAGGCCTGGTCTTTTAGCTCACCATCACCTGGCCTGAACAACAAAACAGGACCACTTCCTAAATATATTTACATATCTATGCTCTAAACATTCCTAGTGTATACACAGTTCAATAAATAACACTTTATATTATAAATAATTCTAACAATCATGTTTAATCAATAGCAATTTCAATTAATCTAAAATTCAATATAAATTAAAAATAAATATGCACCATATAATCAATTAACATGAAATGTAAAGTTCTAATGTAAACCAGGGCTCAATAAATACTTAAATTACCCTTTTGTTTTTCATCTCCCTTCACAATAATGGGCTCCTATAGTTCAGCACATTCAGTGAGCATCGTACATATTTACAGAAAATAACTGATCAAAGAATGAAAGGAATCAGGAGAGAATGGAAATCCCTTGTTTTCCAGAGGAAATGAAGAATTGCAGTGAATGATGGTGAAAAAGTAGAATTGTGCTCTGTTGACTGGTAGAAATTAAAAACAATAATAAAACCTTTTAGTTAATTGTACTCTTATTCCAGAAATGGATAGATCCACAGGGTCAGATCTGACACATAGTACCTGTAGAACAACAATACAGATGTTTATGAAAGATCTTAGACTGGTAGACATCTTTAGGGAATTTCAGCAACAAACCAGAGCCTACTCATGTTACTCAGCAACATTTCAGACTTACTCGCGAATAGATTATTTTTTAATTTCATCAGAACTGGTATCCAAAATTCAAAATTGTGAGTATGATAGCATAGTGATTTCAGATCATGCTCCATGTTGTCTGAGCTACTGTGATAAGAATCTTACCAGGGACCCCCCTAGATGGCGCTTTCAGCATAAATGGCTGCAGGATGAGGATTTTGTTAAATATATTGGGCTACAAATTGATGAGTTCTTCCAGTTCAACACAAATCAAACAACAGCAGGCATCAGATGGGATGCCTTTAAAGCATATATTAGAGGTCATATTATTAGCTTTACAGGCAATAAGTCTAAGGTAGCTAAGACTAAAAGACAGCAATTAGAAAATAGAATAAAGTACATTCAGGAGAAGGTTTTTCAAACAAATGATACTGCGTTGAAAAAACAACTGTTGATCCTCAGAGCAGAATATGACAAAATGTCCAGTCTCAGAGCTGCATCTCTTAAGATTGAAACAAAACTTTTACGAACAGGGGGACAAAGCCGGGAAACTTCTGGCCTGGCAGATTAAAAAGCTTGAAGCAACAACCTCGATCACATCAATTGAAACACAGGATAAAACTTTAATAGATCCAAGAGAAGTTAATAATGCTTTTAAAGATTATTATCATAAACTATGACACTCAAGGAAATTTAGACCATGTTGAATTAGATAAGTTTTTGAGTGAACTACATATCCTTGTCATTGCAGAAGATAGTAGAGCAGACTTAAATATAGAAATAAATAAAGAGGAATTATCACAGGCCATTAAAGGAATAAAATCTGGTAAACAAGCAGGACCTGATGGTATCCCCATCGACTTTTATAAAACATTTAAGGAAAAATTGCTCTCTCCCCTTCTAGATATGTTTATGGAGTCATTTAAAAAAGGCACCCTGCCTCCCTCTTTGAATCAGGCTCTAATTATTCAGTTGCCGAAACCGGGAAAACCTCCCAATAAGTGTGAGAATCTGAGGCCCATTAGTCTACTTAATTCGGATCTCAAAATTATCTGTAAATTATTGGCAATACGGTTGCAAAGAATCCTACCAGACATAATAAATAAGGATCAAAATGGGTTTATAGTTGGGAGGCAAGGATATCACAACATTAGAAGGGTCCTGAATATTATGTGGTTCAAAAAGAATGCTAAAGACACAGCTCTTCTTTCATTGGATGCAGAGAAGGCTTTTGATAGGGTCGAATGGCCCTATCTTTTCAACGTATTGGAAAGGTTGAATTGTGGAAGTAATTTTATTAAATGGGTTAAAATACTATATAATAACCCAACTACAGAAATAGTATCAAACAAAATATTTTCAAGGGCAATTCAAATCAGGAAAGGTTGTCGCCAGGGATGCCCTCTCTCTCCCTTACTATTCACACTAGCAATCGAGCCCTTGGCATCAGCTATTCGCCTCCATCCACGAATATCCGGGATCACGGTGGGCCCCACAGAGCACAAAATCTCTCTATTCGCTGATGATGTTATTTTATTTCTAACAGATCTGAAAAACTCAATTCCGGCGGTGATGGGAGTGATCCAGGAATTTGGGAGAGTCTCAGGTTACAAAGTAAATAATACAAAATCTTCTATCTTGGTATTAAATGTAGGTGACAGGACTAACCCCATCAGTGAGATTAAGCAATTTAAAGTAGTGGAACATTTTGAATATTTAGGTGTTCAGATCTTCCCAGAACTACAACAGGTAGTCAAATCCAATTACGAACACCTAATGAAAACGATAGCTGCCTCAATTGACAACTGGACAAGCCTGCCTATATCCATATTGGGAAGAGTTAATGTCCTGAAAATGAATATACTTCCAAAGCTATTATACCTCTTTCAAAGTATTCCCCTGCCGCTTCCTCCTGAATTATTTAATTGGCTGAAAAAAAAACATTTTAGGCTTTATATGGAACAGCGGAAGGTCCAGGCTACGCCTCTCATTGCTTTATTTACCATTTGATAGAGGGGGGTTAAGGTGCCCCAACTTTAAATTTTACTATTGGGCCACTCAATTAAGGACTATAATGTTCTATTTTGCAGATAAGGGTAACCCTCACTGGGTAGAAATGGAGTCCCATAATTTAAGTTTAGCTCTTCCATTATTCTTATACTCCGACACACCAAAGAAGTTACAGAAACACACTACAAACCCCATTCTGAAAAATATGATTAAAATCTGGCAGGATGTTAGAAAAGACCTTGTGGAGCCAAGCAGCATATCCCAATTTAGCCCAATATGGGGTAACCAACTGTTTGCTCCAGGTAGGGCAGATGGAACCTTTAGGCTGTGGGCATTGCAAGGCTTAAAAAGTATTGGTGACCTTTACCCATCAAATTCAGATATATTTTCATCATTTGGACAGCTACAAACAAAATTCAGGCTAGATAAAAAGCACTATTTCAAATTTCTTCAGATAAGAAGCTTTGTTAAAACAAATCACAGTAATCTTAACAAGCCTCCCCTTACAATGCTTGAAAAATTAATGACCTGGAATAAATTAAGAAAGGGTATAATTTCAGACTTTTATAATGTGCTGATCTCTAATTCAATAGAGAATTCAAATAATAAGCTTATAAACTGGAATTTGGATCCATCATCAAATATCAGTAAACGGGATTGGGAAAGGGCTTGTATTAAAACTCACACGATGTCCATAAACAGCCGTCTTAGAATTCTACAATTTAAATGGCTAATGCGCCTCTATGTTACGCCTGTGCATTTAAATAAATACAATAATAACATCCCAGATCTTTGCATAAAGTGTAACTCTAAAGGGACTCTAATACACTGTATGTGGGAATGCAAACAAATTAAAGCGTTTTGGACAGAGGTGAAAGATATAATTGAAAAAATTATCTCAAGGCCAATTTTACTGGATCCTAAATTGTTCCTGTTAGCTTTGTACCCTGAGAACCATAACTTTAGCAAATCAGAATGTACTTTTATAGATATAAGCTCATTAACCGCAAAAAAATGTATAGCTTTAGCTTGGAAAAATATCAACAGACCAAGTGTCACGCAGTGGTTAAAACAGATGTCGTCTAATTTGCCGCTAGAAAGAATAACATATATTAGGAAATCCAAACAATATCTTTTTGGGAGGATTTGGGAGCCTTTTATTAATTTTATAACGGACTTAGACCTGTCAGAGGGTTCGTTTGAGTTCTGACTTGCCGGAACCAGTGGTGTGCCATGCTGTATAGAAGTGTACATTTATGTCTAACCAGTTTGAAATTTGCTTGAATACCCCCGGTTTTGAGAAGCTGTTTTTTGTGTTTATTTATTTATTTTTTTTTCTCTTTCTTTCCTTGTTTTTATTTCTCTGAGTTGAGTAAGAATAATTAATGTCATGTAATAACTATAAAGAGAACTTGTTCAAAATCTCAATAAAAATATTTTTGGTAAAAAAAAATAAGACCTTTTAGACAGATCCAAGAAAAGACTAATGTGTTCAGGTTTCCAGTAGTTGGGAAGCTTTTGGGAATGTTCAATAAAGTTTGGGAAAAATTCCCAACGTGTTGGAAAAAGGCAGAGACCCTTCATGTTGGAAAACCAGGGAAATATCCATCCGACCAATCAGATTCCAGATCCACAGCTCTGACGTCACATTTAGGATCAATAATGGAATCGTAATAAGAGAAAGAATCAGATTTATTGATAAAGTAGAGGGATGATATCAGCCCATCAGATGGTTTAGAAGAGGGAGAGGAAGCATCATGGGACTGCAGAGGTCCTTCACCTGATCCTGTTGTTGGGACAAGAACTTTGTTCCTGAACTTAAGGACATTTTTCATGTTTCTGTTCGTAAGTAGATTTAATCCTGGGAACTTTTACTCCACTACATTTTACAGTATCTGTACTTTCTACTTCACTACATTTCTATAAACGTTGCGTTACAAGTTACATCCAAGTCGCTTTGAGCTTTTTGATTTGTTGGTCAGTTTGAAAGTAATCAATGATTCTGGTGCCTTTGCCTCCCTGATATCATGAACTGCTAACTTTCAAAAATTCACCATCAAATCTGAAAAACATCTGGAGGCAAGTTAAGCTGCTAAACGCTGTCTGAGTTCTGGATGTGAAACTGATTTAGGTTAGAGAGTTTTATGTAATCTTACCAGCTTCTAGTTTAAATCGACTGCAATAAATAAAACAATTAAATGTTGTAAGCAGCTGAACTGGCAGTAACATTGATTACTGCGGTCGGGGCGCATGGAGCGCAGCGTCTCCTGCCATGAATGTCCCAGTAACGTTAAACTCCTCCACATCCTGTTACTGGATTAATGTCAATAATCTCATATTTACATCTACAGTCATATTCAATAAATTACAATATGGTTCCCATGAGGCTCGATTGTCAGGTTTTAAAACAACTTCAGCAAATATTAAACATATTTTTCATTAGATCCATATTTCTGCATTCATAGTTTTTATTGATCTGTAATCTGATCAGAAATGTTTTCATGATCTGTGAGGGAAGCAGAGGAACTCCATGGAGTAAAGACGTTGCTTCTCGATGCTCCACAAAAGCAGGAATAAAACATTTATTTTAAAGCACATCCCTATTTATAAATCAGCCTCTCTTATGTTTATAATGGTGCTTCTAATCCCTGGTTCATTTGACTCCTTTTTTGGTCGCTAAGTCGTTTTTTTAATAACTTTTTGCAACAGGCTGCGGTCGTCACCTCGAGCCTAGCCAGAGTGCATTAGCTACATTAGCACCCGACCCGAAACGGACTGGTTTGTCCCTTTTGGGTTGATCCCTTGTCCCCTGCATGGTGGCACTAGGACTGATGTCACTGCGGGCTCGGGTCAGCAGAACAGACTGGTTTCCGTCCTTGGATGGTCCATTGAGCTAAAGCTAATTATTGGTTGCGCTCGCGTCGCTGAACTGTGACATCATCGTTTACGCCAACTTTCTTCAGCACCATTTTATGTTTTAAAGTGCAGAGACTCTTGTAAAATGGACAAGAGGGAGACTAAGGGATCCGATCAGAGACGTATTGCTGCTGAGACGAGCTCCGGGTCGGGCGACGAGCTCCGGGTCGGGCGACGAGCTCCGGGTCGGAGACGAGCTCTGGGTCGGAGACGAGCTCTGGGTCGGAGACGAGCTCCGGATGGACGGGATGCCGCTGTGGAGCGGTGAGAGTGGATCAGCACCGCTCAGTGAGGCAACATTCACCAAAGCGCTGCAAGGTCTGAAACAAGACATTTGTGATACCTTTGACCCGAGGATGGACGCTCTTACTCTCACACTGAGGTCAGAAATGACCTCCATGAAGGCTGAGCTCAAAGCTAATATAAACTCCATCCAGACTCTTGTTGAAACTCAGGGAGCCGCCATCAAAGATCTCTGCTACCTCTTGCAGTGATGATCTGACCTCCTGCAGACCTCCTGTTTCTGTTCTAGCAGAGGAAGTTAAACATCTACAGGCTCAATGTGAGGATCTGGAGGGAAGGTCAAGGCGATAATATCCGTCTCATCGGGCCGGCTGAAGGACTGGAACTGCCCAGTTCTAGAGAATTTCTCTCACAGCTTCTGCGAGACCTTTGGGATTGGAGGATGTGCCGCTCTGGACCGGGCTCACAGATCTAGCAGGGAAAACCTAAAGAAGGAGCTCCACCTGGACCAGTTACCATCAGAGTGCATTACTTTCATGTGAAGGAAGTGATTCTGCGCCGGGCAGGAGCTGCTGCACCTCTTCTCTATCAGGGCAGGAACATTTTTATCTTTCTTTTAGCTAAACAAGTGACTGTTTGTTGCCAGAAAACCTGAACACTTGCACTTCACCGTTTGGAGGAGAAATAGTGAATCTGTGTTGCCAATGTTAGGCCATGTTTGTTGGCAGTTAGTTAGTTCTGCTGCTTGTTATATGTTATTCCAGCTCTTTTGGAGATATATAGAGAAGGGAGAAAAAAAGAAAACAATGTTGGACTTCAGCACACCAAAGAAAGAAACTATGTCAGAATCCATGCGCCTTTTATGTGTCACTAAATGCTATTATGTCAGTACTTAATATTTGTACATGGGATGTTAATGGCATTCATACACCTCTTAAACGGAGAAAGGTCTTAACATATCTTGAAAGGGAACAAGTTCAAGTAGCTTTTTTACAAGAAACCCATATGGATGCTAAAGAACATGCAAAATTACAACAAGGTGCTTTTAATCAGGCCTTTTTTCCTCCTTTACATCTAGAAGTAGAGGTGTTATCATTCTGATCCGGAAAAATGCACCATTTAAATTTATAGATAGCATAAAAGACACTGGAGGGAGATATATTATTGTGAAAGGTTTTCTGTTTGGGGAGGAGATTGCCTTTATGAATGTATACTTCCCCCCTGGTCAGCCAGGTACATTTCTAATGTCTGCTTTTACAAAACTGGTGGATCTGAACATTAAGAATACAATTGTGGGCGGAGATTTTAATTGTCATCTCTCCCCCTGGTGGATAAATCCCCAGCTGGTAAAAGTCGTATCTCGTCTCAAGCCAAAATGTAACATTGGAACTGTGGCCAGTCGAACAAGACGGTGGTACTTTTGACTCCTCTATTTTATATGATGAAACATTTAAAACCTATTTTGCAGAGGAATTCAAACATTTTCTTTCAGTCAATGCAGCATCCACTGATGATCCATCATTACTGTGGGAGACCTCCAGAGCTTATTGCAGAGGCCTCATCACTACTTTTACAAATGGTGAAAGACGCAGGCGAGCAGAACAAAGATTCATTCTGGAATCTAAATTGAAGAAGGCTGAGCAAGTCTCTCAGGTTTTTAACAAATCAGAGGTTATGCCACTAGGCATATGAAAACATCAACCATCTATACCTGCTCCATTTCCTTTCACTTGGTCCCCAGAAGGATTTACATACCTGGGGATAAAAATTACCCCCTCATTCGACAAAATATATCAGGTCAATTTCACTCCCTTATTTCAACGTATTCGGCTGGACCTTGAAAGATGGAAACTCTGCCTCTCTCTTGGTTGGGCCGCGTGTCTCTCCTAAAAATGAATGTCCTGCCCAGACTTTTATACCCCATACAAATGATTCCAGTTCTTTTTCTCCGTAAGACAATTAAGACTCTAAATGGGTGGCTAAGTTCTTCCATATGGGCGGGAAGGAAACCAGGCTTAAAAATGTCTACATTGTGTCTCCCATCCACAAGTGGAGGCCTTGATCTCCCAGACATACGAAAGTATCAGATCAGTGCAACATGCTGCTGATTGGATAAGAGGTCCTGCCTCTCTGGGCTTGATATAGAAAGCTCTATGTCCAGGTTCCCTTTAAAAAATTTACTATTTTTTGAAAAGAAATAATATAAAAATGTAGTGCAGTAATCCCATTACTATTAACACTGTGAGGTTTTTGGCAAATGGTTCAAAACCTTGAGGACAGGTTCCTAATTATATCACCTCTTACACCAATCTGTGATCATCCTATGTTCCTACCAGGCACTATAGACTCTGGCTTTAAAATGTGGTCAATAAAGGGAATTCAGACACTTTCTGACTTGATGGAAGGAGCCACGTTATTATCATTCTCTCAACTAATGGATAGATATGACATTGGGAGGCAGGATTTCTTTTACTATTTACAAATTAGAGACTTCATACAGAAAAAAAACTCGATGTAGACCAAATAATCTCAGTGTGTGAAAAACAGTTATTTTTCCCCTGGGGTAAAAGTTTCAATTAAAACCTTTTATAACTTACTGAAAGAGAACGCCTTGTCAAATACAACACATTTAAAGAAGTCTGGGAAAGGGAATTGCAGTGGGAAATAAATCCGGAGGGACGGGACGAGGTTTGGAAGAATGCAAAGTCTTTAAGTATTTGCAATCGGGTTAAGGCCAATTAAACATTTACACCGTGGGCGCATTAAGTTCAATGCGAGCCTCTGGCCACGATGTGTAAAATGTAAAACAGATACTGGTAGTCATATATTAACACACATTGTTCTGGTCCTGAGGAAAAGTCAACATTTTTGGTGTTTAATAAAATGTGAATTAGATCAGATTTTCTCTGTTTGCACACAATTCAATCCATTGTATTTTCTACTTGGTTTAACTGACACCTGCATTATTGGTGAATATCAGCATCAACTTTACAGAATGCTGACTTTTTGTGCAAGAAAATGTGATACTGAACTGGATTTCTGACAAAGCACCAAGTAAATCACAATGGCTAAATGCAGGACTGGACTATAAATCTCTGGATTATTTAACGAGCAAATTGCACAATAAAGAAAATAACTTTCATAAAGTTTGAACTTTCATTGCAGTTGAAGATTTGGGGTTTGGCTAAAGACGGGGAGTCGGGCTGTTGGAGTGGAGCCACACAGTTTCTGACCTTTTTCTCTCTTTTTTTACTCTTTATTAGTGAGGAATGTAACATTTTCTACTGTTTTTATTTCTGAACTAAACAGTTTAACGTATCAAGAGGCTTCAGTCTGTTTTTTCATTTTGTTTTTTTGTCAAGTGAGATGAAGGTGAAAGACGGAGAGCGTCAAGCTTATGGCTTCATTAATTAGGAACCTATAGATTGTATTTTAATGCTGATTATTAAATCAGGTTGAGCTTCCAGAAATGTTTCCTTAGTTTCCTGATGTCCTTTTAGGCTTCAGTGAGTTTCTTCAGGTTGTTACTGAGGGATTTCCTTTCTCCTCTCTGTTGGAGCTTTTCCTGTGTTTGGAGAAGTGCTGCAGCAGCACCAACTGTCCTTCCTACATCCACTGCAGTTTGCAATCCAGATGTTGGACTGTTCCTGTCTCAGTGGAGGACAATGTGTGTCTGAGAGACATGTAATGTCCATGTTTGCTGCTGAAAGAGACTGATGGTCTGACCCCCCTCCTCCTTTCAGGGTGGAGCCTGCTGGAGGCCCATTCTTGACTCCAGGTCTGAGGAAATGTAAGTGTGTTTTTCATCTGATTCATGACAACAAAGCAGCTCACATTCAACCATCTTCAAACTGTCACATCACTCATTCAGGAGTCAAAGTGTCAATAAATGATCAATAACTGCAGCTGGATTGTGTTTGTTCTCCATCAGATTCCTGTCAACTCACCATCGACACAAACACAGTGAGCAGAAACCTCAAACTGTCTGAAGACAACAGGAAGGTGACATTTGTGGAGGAGCTTCAGTCATATCCTGATCATCCAGACAGATTTGATTACTGGAATCAGCTGCTGTGTAGAACTGGTCTGACTGGTCGCTGTTACTGGGAGGTCGAGTGGAGAGGATATGTTTATATATCAGTGAGTTACAGAAGAATCAGGAGGAAAGGAAACAGTGGAAACTCTAAGTTTGGATATAATGATCATTCCTGGAGTCTGAGCTGCTCTGATTTTAATGGTTTCTCTGTTTGGCACAATAACATAGAAACTCGTCTCTCCTCCTCCTCTGTCTCTAACAGAGTAGCAGTGTATGTGGACTGTCCTGCTGGCATTCTGTCCTTCTACAGAGTCTCCTCTGACTCACTGATCCTCCTCCACACCTTCAACACCACATTCACTGAACCTCTGATTCCTGGATTTACAGTCTGGTGGTCCAGTTCTGGTTCCTCTTCAGTGTTTCTGAGCTGATTTGAGTCGAAAGTTTTTCCTCCTGTCAGAGAAACTCTCTCACTGTTGAACAGATAGTTCAGTCTCTACAATCTATTTCTTGGTGAAACGATTCTGATTGAGTCCTTGGAAACTTTTTCTTCTTCCAGTCCTTTAAAATGGAATGGATTATTCAGGATTATTCCAGGATTATTCCAGGATTATTCCAGGATTCTCATGTTTTTCTGTTTGTTTCCAGTCGAAGCTTCACACTGAATATCAAGATGTTGTTTTTCTTATTTTTTCCTTTCATTCATCAGATTTCATTGAAATATTGATGCAGTTTTTCTTCATGTGTTTTAAATAAAAACATTTTTCTTCTGCATTTGGTTCATTTGCTGCTCATTCTGTTCTTTTCCTGTTCAAATTTAAATATTTGCATTAAAAATATTTTTTCATCAACTCTGCCTTTCAGAAAGTCCTAGTTAAAGTAAAACATTCCCATCCCATGAAGGTCAGAGGTCAATGCTTTGAAGCATAAAGTGGGAAAATCTTAATATTTTATGTTTCATTCAGAACTTCTACCTGGAACTCAGAACCTGCAGAACATTTTTCTCTTTGGAGAAAAAAATCCAAAAGCCAATGAGAACCTGCATTAATTAGCTAGCTAAACCAGAACCTGCATCAAACTACCAACCAACACATGTGGAAATACGGACGGAGCAAAAAAGCAACTGAAAATACGCCTTATATTGTAGTTTCTCCACAGCAGCAACCTGTCGCTGTGATCACTGCTCTGCACTCTCTGCTTTCCCCTGATGAGCTTCAAGGTCGTGACCTGAAATGGTTTTGGCCTCACAGGTTGCCCTGTCAGGGTCATGAGTGGCTTTCTTGCAGGTCGTGTCCAAACTTTGGGTCTGTGCTGTATCTATGTTTCTCAGTATTATGGCCAATGCATTTATTTACAGAGCAACAGCAAATCATAAACAGACCCTACACTTTACTCAGAACAGATTTATTTTGTATTCTGCCAACAGAGAACAATCCGCTACTTTGACTTTCCACTGACAGCCAACAGATCTGAAGCTGCAGAACTTGTGCATGTATGGTAGAGCATGTCCCCTGTTGCTTTTGGACAATCTACCCTGAAACAAACCAACTGCTGTGCTGCACAAACAAGCATTCTGCCTCTCACTAATAGCTGGTCCCTTTTATAACCTCTGGAGGAATTTGGGAAGGGTTACATCACCCAGGGAAAATGTCTAAAACCCTTAAATTCTGACAAGGAAAGTTTGGGGAAAACATCGTACTTAGGATCTCGATAGGCAGCTTGTAGCTTTAAATATCCACCTTAATGTCTGTTTTCCTCTTCCTCCACCACTTTCCAACCTTTAAATAAAGTCCATGAGCCGAACATTAGAGTCCAAACCTTGTTCATTTCAGCCCTGAAATCTGGATAGCTATCATGATAGCCTGGCAGCTCAAGGACGCAGCTACATGTGTGAGCCACAGGTCTGCTGAGAAACCCTTGAATCTTTGTCAAATCAGGGAGAATATTCTGATCCAGGAACGGGTCCGAACCTGTGCAGAACCTTAGAAACAAGGACAGATGCTGCACATCTGCGTTCCTGATGTATATGCTAGCGAACTTTTCAATGTCCTTCTGATGAAAACTCATTTCCTGAGGAAAGACAATGGACTTCAAAGCTTTTCTTGCATTTGGCTGTAAGTTTCCATGCAGTGAAGAAAAGGTCCTGGAAGCTGTTCCCGGTGATCCTGAGTGTTTCGGCCCACTGTTCAATAACAGAAGCAGCTCTTGACAAGCGCTGTGTGCAAGCTCCTGCAGGATTTTCATTTACGCCGCTGGCAGTGGGCATTCGTCTGCAACTGCTGATCAAGAATCTCTATTAATTCCTCTTGGTCAACACTGCTGGAGTCTGACTGCCATGGCTGAAACACAAAGCGCTCAGATTCAGGCAGGAACTGAAGGAAATTCTCCACTGCATCACTTTTTACCTGTCCAAGGCTGCTTGCTCTAGTAGGACAGGTGCAATCTTCATAGGAAGACATTTCTCTCTTGTCCATCCAAAAACAATCATTGGGCCGACACTCTGCCACCGGCTCTGTCCATCATCATGTCTCAGAAAAGCTCACTCTGTAAGAGTTTCCTGCAGGACGCTGGTCACACAATTCTTTCCAGAACTCAGAAAGACGACAGTCTCTAACGACTCCGCCTGCCATCAGAACCATCTCAGGGTCCATCTGGCAGTAAAGCTGGATTTTAAAGTGTCTGTCTAAAAGTCCGTCATCACAGAAGTGTGCTGTGACTCAGGAAGTGCCTGTCCTCTGTGAACTATCAGTATCTCCTTCACTGCCTCGGCAGATGATGTGGATTGAGGGGATTTTGGCAAAGTGTCGTCCAGAATCTGAGGCTGAGTGTCAGGAAACGGTCCTAGAAACACGATGCCACTGCTATCCACATCCTCCTCCCTAAGCTCTGCACACTGAAGGGAAAAGTTTATTCTGTCATGATTTGTTCTGTTTCCAATCAGTAGAAAGTCAGGAGTTTCTTCTGTGGACATTGTGGATTGGCTGGTCATTGCAACATGAGCAGCAGAGGAAGAGGAGGGCCGACTCACAGAACCGGCTTGATCCTGGAAAAACGCTGAAGGCAAAGCTTCATCCTGACTGACTGACTGGTCAGCCTTCTTTTTATGGCTGGTCAGGTAAAACCTGAGGACAGTCAGTTTGGTAACATGAAACATTTGTCCAGCAGGGATTTTGTCATCAACTGCCACTTCCTGATAATCTTTCAGATCTCTTTCTAAATCTGCTCTGGACCCTTCTCTGTTTCTTCCACTGGGAAAGAAAATGCCAGCAGCTCTGTGGATTATCTGGCTTTTTTTTAGCTTCCTCTGAAACCTTCCTGGTTCCACCTCCTCTTCTTGCTCTCACTTGTTGAAAAGCCTGTTCATCATAAAGCAGCAGCCTTTTTTCTATTGTTCTCTGGATTCAGAGCTTTCTTCTTAACGCTGGTTTCAGATTGCTCTTCTTTTTCCAGACCACAACCATCTTGATGAGCAGTTTTCCTTTTACCCAGCTTGGATTTCAGGCTCAAACAGTTTTGATTTGCGACTGTTTGGGGGCCATTTTCCTTCCTTTCTCAGGATCCTAACAGGGCTATGCGGTCTCCATACGATGGCAAATCACTCTTTAGCTCTTCATCTGCCATGAGCTGGATGACGTTGGCATCAATCTAAACAAGAGAATAAAAATAATTCATTTAAAACTGATGGAACTAGAATTGCATGCAGATTATTTGAATTAAATGACATAACGTTGCTGGACACATGCCTTAAAAACTGTAGCTTTAGAAATACTGATGTTTCTTTAGCTTGTAGCTGCTCTCTCAGCCTGGCCTCAATAGTTTCCTCAGGAATATTTCTCTGTCTCAGGAAATCACTCAGGTCATCCATTCTGTGATCAGACACTGAAGGGAAGAAACACAAGACCAGCATCACATGTTACAATCAATGGAAAGCAGGTCACACTGCAAATGATAATTTTCCTGAGAAATGAATCCTAATATGGTCATTCATAACGCCATCTCTCCATCCATTTTCTAACACCTGGTCCCTGGTGGGGAGTTGCTGGTTTCAATCTCCAGCTGCGTTCTGGGGGAGAGGCGGGTTCAGCCTGGACGGGTCGCCAGTCTGTCGCAGGGCAACACACATGCAAACAATCACACACACACACACACACACACACACACACACACACACACACACACACACACACACACACACACACACACACACACACACACACACACACACACACACCGAGGGAGAGTCTGGAAAGACCAGTTCCCCTCACAGTCATGTTGTTGGACAGTGGCAGGAAGCCGGAGTACCCAGAGAGAACCCACACACGCACAGAACATGCAGACTCCATGCAGACAGAGCCTGGGCCGGGACATTCATCATTCCTTTAAGCGCTTTTTTATTAGTTTTTCTGTGAAATGATTTTACTGCGCAGTGGTGCAGGTGGTAGCGCTGTTGCCTAGCAACAGTGCATCCACTCTTCTGTCTTTCTGAAACAACCTGCACTGCACAAAACCAAGCACATCATGTTTTGTTTGTTACTTGAACTTACTGATTAAATCAAAGAAATAGATTTGCAAACACACAAACAGTTATTATTTATTGATTGATTTGCTTGGGGAGCAGGTCCATAAATTATTGAGAATCTAATAAAAGCGAGAGATTCAGACAGAGCAGGTGGCATGAAATGCCACGACATATTTTACTTTAACTGAACAAAAGTATATCGTTTTGGCGCCGCAATGGTTTGGCAGTGAGATGCAGCATCTATGAACGACTCAGCAGTTATTCCACTTTGTGGTCGACTGAACATTTACCATTACAGCCAATAAACCACGTCATCCTCACATATTCACTACAGTTAACGGAAAGTCAGTTGTGGACTGACGAAGTGAAGAAACAGAAACCGGGAGCTTCAAAGATATGAATGCATCTTTTAAGACGTCTTCAAAATTGGCTGCCGTCGTCACTATAACTAATTGATTACTTTATACTGCGCTGGCTTATATTACAGAGTTAATTTAAATGAACTAAACCACATTCCTTGCCATTGCAAACAGCTACATTTAGTTTTATGAGATACTACCTCATTATAATGAGATAGTATCTCTATATATAGAAACCAAAACAATGTTAATGTGGATCAGTTGTTCTGCAGAAGGAGAAACAGAGAAGAGCTGCTTCTTCCAGCAGCTGCCATGTTGTTCTGCCCTTTGTTTCACAACTGATGTTTCACTGAAGGGAAGAAAGGCGGCTCTCCTGATGAGGAAAAGGGCAGCACAGGAAGCAATCAGAGTTTCATCTCAGAAGTTCTCCTAAGACCAGCTGCACAAACATGCTGGAGGTTAAAGGTCACACACTTTAGCAAACTCCTTTTCTCACTGGGCTGAGAGAAAACTAAACTAACATTTATATAAAAACAAACTGGTAACTACTTATGTAAGAATAATAATAAAACATCATTATTGTAACAAACATGTTTCTCTTATTTTTTTCCTTTCATTCATCAGATTTCATTGAAATATTGATCAGTTTTTTCTCAATCTGATCATTTTCTGTTTCTATCGGCTCCAGTTTTTTTCTCAACATGTCAGATTTAACATTAAATCTTCCTTTTGTACATTTTTCTTCATGTGTTTTAAATAAAAACATTTTTCTTCTGCATTTGGTTCATTTGCTGCTCATTCTGTTCTTTTCCTGTTCAAATTTAAATATTTGCATTAAAAAATAATTTTGATAAAAACCTCTGAAAAGCCCAATCATATTGATAAAATCCTCTGAAAACGTCTCATTTTAATATAATTTCTGTGTGCACAACATTTCAAATGCTCTAATAATTGCAATGGATATAATATTCTAACATGTTTAATTTCCCTCCAAAATCTCAGTGATTTCCTTTTCTTTCAGTCTTGCATCCACATCAGCAGAAAGAGGTTTTGAAACCACTGAAATATCATCAGTAGCAACAATTTCAGCATCTAAAAGCTGAAATCTGACTTCATCTGGTTGAGCATCAAGTCGTTGAATGGGAGGTTTTAGACTCCTGGGTAGTTTGAGCAGCGAATGTAACAAACAGCCATTGATAGAAAAAGCTGCTGTTCCTGTAAATGACGTCAACATGACAGTTTGATCTGATCTGTCAGCCTCCTCTCCATCAGTAGAAGAGGCGACTGATGGATCTGATGGTCCAGAGCAGTGCTTGCTTCAGATCAATACATTTAATCAGGTGGGATTTTCCACTTCCTGCTCCACCGCTGACATAGAAGTAAAATGGATGAGGGTTCAAAGCCCAGAAACACTGAATACACCAGTCTCTCACTGCACAGAACACACAGGCCTGGTTCTGGTTCTGGTTCTGATCCATTGTGCGTAACACAGCTGGACCAATTGAAGGCTGTTCCCTGATGACTCTGACTTCTGTTCCAGCATCAGACTGATGACTGTAGTCGGGGCAACATCCTGTTCTTTGTCCTCATCAGATTATCTCAGATTCTCATCACACTGTAATCTCACAGCTTCAGATTCAGGAGCAAGAATCCACCATTCATCATCACATCGTCTCTGTTTGGTTCTGGTTCTTCCACTGCATCTGAATCTCCTCACTAAAGTTTCTCATGTTTGTCTGTCTTGATGCTTTTCACAGACTCCATGTCCTCAGAACCAGGAAGTTGTTTGCAGCCAGAATAGTAGAAGAACTGATGGGTTTGGGACCATCATAGTGTTGAGATAATAATGGTGCCGACTGAACACCAAAATGAATCAGCAGCATTTTAATGCTGGGTGAAAAAAAGAGCCAACCAGGCAGACAAGAAGGTGAAATCAGAGACAAACAGTTTCTCCACAGCAGAGAGATGATCACGGCGCTCTTCCTCCACCTCCTCGCCGCGCCCCATCCTCATCCTCCACCACCTCCACTGAGTTCTGATGGGTCGGTTCAGATCCTCTCTGAAGATCAGACACCAGAACAGAGGCGGATCAGAACCAAAGCCAGCAGCTCTGCTGAAGCTCAGGAGAACTCTGAGTCCAGATGTGGACCCTGGTCTCCTCCAGAACCTCCTCTGTTCTGCTGTGGAGGAACTGTGTGGCTCCGGTTCTGCAGCAGGACCTTCTCAGCTGCAGCAGAAGAAGAAAGGACTTCCTGTGTTCAGGTTGGATAGAAACCTGGATATTTTCTAGCTTGTGGTTCTGCTTCCAGCGTAGATGTTCTCCAGGGTTCTGATCTGGATCTAGTGGACTGTAGAGCTCATCAGGTTTCCTCTCATCCACTTTGAGATCTTCAGCCTCCTTTAGATTCAACCTGAAGCTTCTTCTGACAGATTAGCTGCAGCTAATATTTAGCATGATGTTTATTATTCCAGCCTCAGTGTTCTGTTCTTCATGTGACTCCACTGAATCCAACTCTGATGTCGTCCACTTCACAAGTGATGAAGATCCATTTTTCTTTCACTTCCTGCTGATTTCTTTCCAAAGCTCCATTTTCTCCAGGAGGATCTTCAATGTTCTCTTTAGATGATGAAGGAACTCAGACTGACTCCACCCGGCTGGTGCTCCAGGTGAGCAGAAACAAACAAACCCTAAAGTCATTCATGTCCTCATAATGAAACCTTAGAACTGGTTCTGGTTCTGATCACTTTTTACCGTCTCTGACATGCAGCTCTGGAAGAAATGAAGAGACCACTGCACTGAAGCTCATTGAAAACCTCCTGCTTATTCAGCAAATATTGATTTCTGATCTCTTCCTGAGTTCATATATTAGTATTGTTGTTTCTAAATCAACTTGTTTTCTTTGCATTATTTGAGGTCTGAAGATCTTTTTCCTTATTTTCACCATTTCTCATTTTCTGCTAATAAATTAATTTCTGAGAAATGTTGTCAGTAGTTCATAGAATAAAAGAACAAAATTCATTTTACTCAAACATTTATGTGTAAAAAGTAAAATCAGAGAAACTGATCATTTTAAGGGATTTCTCAATATTTTCAAGAGCTGCATTTGGATCATTTAAAAATCACTTAATCTGTTATTAATAACCAGACAATATGCAGGTAAGAGTTTCACCACCAGAGGGAGACAAACCCCCACTAATGAAGAGTTCAGTTGGTTCCAAGTTAAAAAGGTTCTGGTTCATTGGTGTTGAACAGAACCTGGATCAGCAGAATAACAGCAGATCCAGATTTATGAGAAGTGATCCTGTCTTCAGACGTCAACAGAAAAACTTTCCTCTGACTCCCAGTCAGTCAGACCAGTCAGACCAGTCAGACCAGTCTGGGCTCATTTCTCCTCATAACACTTTCAGTTTAAACTAACCTGTTTATTTGTGGCACCAGTCTGGATCTACTGTGGTTCTGTTGGGTCTCAGCTTGTTGTTCAGATTTTCTTTGTTTCCTACTTGAACTTTGTCATCAGGATATTCCTGCTTGTTTCTGCTCTGATGTTTGGACAAAATGTTCACTTCTGATTTCAGCTAAAAAACTAAAATCTCTGCTGTTTGAAGTTCTCTGCTGAACATCTGGTTTTCTTTATTTTATTCTCTGAACAAACTGATTCTTGGTTTTATTTCCTGGAATCAAACTCTGGTCTCCACCATTAAAGTCAGAAAGTCCTGTTGCTTCCTTTCAAAATAAAAGTCTTTTTTTTAAAAAAAAATGTTTAATTCAGTCGGATTATTAATTAGTTAATATTTGAAAGAGCAGATAATCCACTGGTAGAGTTTAATAATTCACTAAAATACTTCCTTTGTTCAGGTTGAATCAGTGAATGTAAATGTTGCTCCATGTCTCCATCTAGTGGACTGATAGTAGAAGTGCAGCAGCTGATGGCAATTTTGTTTTCAAAGTAAATATTTAGTTTATAATGAACGTATGGATGACTTGGTGAAAATATTAGTTTTAAAAATGCATTTTCACATTTTTTCTCTGACATGATGAAAAACTAAAATACTATTCTTTATTTTTGTTCATCAATCATCACTGCAGTCATGATCAAAAGTAAGTACACCCTCATTTTATCAGAACTTCTCTCCTTCCTCATGAAAATTTATCAACCTGCCTCTGATTTCACCTCAGAGCTTCTACTTCCTGGTTCTGTTGGTCTGAAGGAAAAAACTACAAACCAGGTGAGCTGTGACGTCATCAGTTATACAACATCCGTCACATTTACTTTCGGTTTGATTTTACCTATTCAGGTGTGGCTCCAGTCTCTTTGTTGGGTCTCAGTTTGTTTAAATTTTCTTCTTTAATTCTTTGGATCGTTTGAACAAACTAAGTTTTATTTATTTTCTGATTGTTTCTAATCTCTGATGTTTGTAGAAAAGTTTCACTTCTGATTTCAGCTTAAACTTTCATATCTGCTGTTTGAAGGCTAATCTACAGGATTATTAGATTATTGATGAACTGGAATCAATCAACATTATGAACAGCTGATTTTTCACTGTTTTCTTCTCTGAACTGATTCATGTTTTATTTCCTGGTGCTGAACTCTAGCCCTCTGATGCATGAATTATGAATTTAAAAAAACACATTTTTTAAAATGTGTTTTTACTCTTCTTAGGGCATGAAAAAAACAAATATAAACTTTTTTTTCAAAAATTTTATTTTTCCAGGAAGTTACAGAAATGTCCACTACAGTGGACTGCATGCGCTTCAGCACTCGACACTGAACAGTATGAACTTAACTGAAGAGTAATTTCATCTGAGTTTTATCATGAATCCATGACCACATATTTCATTGTGGGCTTTGAAAAGCACTTGAACATGCTTTCATACACTCTAACATACTATAGCCCTTCAGTTAATCCAAACCAAGAGAACAATCTTCATCAAACACCTGCATCTCCACAACTCCTTTTCTAACTTCTCTCCTAACTCATTTTCCTAACTCCTAGGCTACATGAAAATTGGCAAAGCATCCAGGACACAGTGCCACATGGCACTACATCCAGATGTATTTGGTCTTCACTATCTGATCAATGAGATCTAAGGGAAACAAATACGTAAAGAAATCAATTGGATCTCTTCCATCAACATTTACTCTTCTTTCTCCTAGAAAAGGTAGCAAGTCTCCATCAAAGTTATTGTCTTGGACTTTCCAGACATATTTGCAGGGTTGAGTGCAGGCATTGCCCTTGTGAACTTTTCTCTGAGCATGTACCAACTCCTTCATCTTGCTGACCTCCCTCTGCATCCTGTCCTTCATCATCTCTACTTTCAGCCTCCTGACTATCTGCATCTCCTTCATCATCTGCATCTCCAATATTTGTAGTGTTCCCTGGCAGCCACTCCTCATCACTGCTGTCACTACTCTCGTCATCAGAGGAATCAGAGGGAATTTGCTCGACTGTTCTATAGTGATACTTATTCTTTGTGCTCTAAAAGTTTGAGAAAATTATCATTTACTAACACAAACTACAACTGATCTGCATAAAAAAATTATATTTTTAAAACTAACTTATAGATATACTCAAAATAAATTTAATTGCAAGCAAACCAGTGATAAAGACAAATCAACTACATGATTTATGTGAAAATTATAGTCAGCAATGCATGATGTCCACTGTGATGGACACATGATTAATGACATTTTCCTACTTACATGAAACAAAATTTTCCAAACTAAGTTTATTATATTGTTACCTAGATACTCCTGCATGTCAGCATATTTTTTTTTACCTCTAGGATTCACTGAGAATAGAAGTTTTGAGAGGATGTTCCTGGAGTGGTCATCGAGTGTGTCTGTCTGCCGGCCAACTTGGACTCCGATGATATTAACTTGTAGTTACAACAACTTGCCACTGAATTAACCTCAGTGGAGGGGGGCAGTAGAGAGCATTCTAAGGACTGATATGCAATTCCACCATATAAACAACTGCATTTAGGAAATAATGCCTTCTAAACAGCTTTCCACTGTAGTGGCCGCTATGCACCAGAGGGCTAGTCTCCACCATTAACGTCGGCAACAGTTTCCTGTTGCTTCCTTTCAAAATAAAATATTAAAATGGGTTTGATTAAGTCAGATGTTTAAATAGTTCATATTTAAAGGAGCAAATAATCCTCTTGTATAAATTAATAATTGTGAACTATAAGACTTGTTCAGGTTGAATCAGTGAATGTAAATGTTGCTCCATGTCTCCATCTAGTGGACTGATAGTAGAAGTGCAGCAGCTGATGGCAGCTTCCTCTGCCTCTCTGCTGTCTGACTGCATTCACCTGACACTGATATGAAGCAGAGAAGAAGAGCCAATCAGAGGAGGAGCAGCTGATCTTTTTCCAGCACTAATGATGTAAAGGATGATCAGAGTTGATGTGCAGATGAATGATGTGTGTTTCCTCTGCAGGTGAAGGTAGAAAGTATGTGTGAGCTGATGTGCAGCAGCATGGATCAGTGTGAGGACAGAGAGGAGGGAGTCCCTCCCTCTAAAACCACTCTGTGTGGGGAAGATGAGAGCCAGAGCAAAGGTCAGAGGTGAGGTCACCATCTCTAACTGTCCACAGCCCTTTTCACACAGCGTTCACTATATCAGGCCAGAACAGACGTGGTGATGAAGCTGCTGCTGCTCCTCTTTGCTGATTAAGTTTTAATCATCATGTTTCTGTC